>CAUYQU010087016.1:0-24406 GCA_963574635.1 Cheracebus regulus
TTTTTTTTTTTTTTTTTTTTTTAAAGATGGGGTTTCACCATGATGGCCAGGCTGGTCTTGAACTCCTGACCTCAGGTGATCCACCCACCTCGGCCTCCCAAAGTGCTAGGATTACAGGCATGAGCCACCGCGCCCGGCCCCCATGTGCTTTTATAACACCTTGCATTTATCCCTGTTTGCAGGACTTCTGAGTCTGTATCTTAATTGACTAAGAATGTGTTATTTCCCCCATCAATCCTAGCTCCCTACAGTCAGGAACTATGGCTGATGCATGGTAATGAATGACTACCTTAGATTGCTTTGTACTTTGATTCACATTATCTCTTTTGTTCTCTCCTTATCGCCACTTTACAGTTGTGATAACAAAGGCTCCGAGAAATCAAGTTTTAAGCCCCAAGCCCTTCAGTGAACGAGCATCAGAACTGCAGTTCGTCTCAGTCCTGTGGATTGCACCATGGTCTGGAAGGAAAAGTTTAGGGCAATATTACCCTCTACAAACAACCTCCCGAGAGCAGGGCGAGTGTTTTCACAAAGCTTCATGGAATGTCAAAGTGCAGGAATAAAACACTTCAGCTGGAAAAATAACACATCGCCAGAAATCAACACCAATCCTACCAAAAATAATAATGCCAGGAAACAGAGCTACATACACAAAAGGGAATGTGCACCAGGATACACGTAATAAAGTCACCTTGGCAAAGCTGGTATCCTCCTGGCCAAGCCAGAGGAGTGATTCAATTTAAGAGAGAATTGGAAGGAGGACATATGCCCTTGCTAGTCCATCTGAAGAAGTGTGCCAACCCACCCTGCAATGTTCAAGTCCCTGCCTTGTAATCATAAGCCTGATCAGAGCAAAAATGTGGAGTGGTTACAATGAAAATTTCCAAGGTAGAAAAAGATCAGTCCGTGGTAATACTAGAAGCTGGTTGCGTAGGCCAGTGGCTCAAATCTCACAGTTCAGGGCCAAAGAAGCCGAAGTTGAGGTTGATACTGGTATGGGCCAGTTGGCTTTGCACTCAGGAAGAAAAAAATTCTATGGTCACTGGCTACAACCTTCATCCCACTCAGTCATCCTGCCAATGTTGGTGTTTGGGGTCAAAAAGGGATTGGGTAAGAGTGTGGAGGACCTGATGCCAGTGTTGACAGGCAGGGCTGACACTCAGATGAACACACCAACACAGACTGCCAACTGTCAAGTAATAAAACACCTCTGCACCAGTTGGGGGCTGATCCCCCTGGGTGCCTCCCATATCACCCCAGCTGCCTCTGGATTAAAGCCTCATGCAACTAGTTGATGCCCCATCTTTTGAATATCATTTCTGATTACAACTACTAGAAAATAGCAAATAACTACCATTCATTCACTTATTCATTTGCTCAACTCTTTGGAGAGGGGCATGCATGCTACATTTTTACATTGATACAAACATTTTACACATGTATGGGATACATGTGATTTTTTTTACGTGCATGGAATGTATAATGATGAAGTCAGGGTTATTGGGGCATGTATCACCTTGAGTATCTATCATTTCTATGTACTGGGAACAGTCGAAGTCCTCTCTTCTAGCTACCTTGGAATATATAATACACTGCCCTTAACTACAGTCACCCTGATGCAGGGCACATGAGCCCCAAAGTGGGGCTTAGCCTTTGAGGGTTCTTGGTTTTGTCCAGGAAAAAATTCAAGGGCAAGCCAGGGGTAGAAGAAAAGAGCTTTATCAATGCAGCAGTGTTATAGCGCAGGTGATGTTACTGCTCTGTGACTGCTCCTGCAGAACAGGGCTTTGCTGTAGGCAGAGTAGCAGCTCAGGGCAGTTCTGCAGTCACATTTATATCTATTTTTAATAACATGCAGATTAAAGAGCAATTTATATAGAAATTTCTAGGGAAGAGGTAGTAGCTTTTGGGTCACTGGGTCATTGCCACAGAAAGGGGCAATAACTCCCAGCGTTTCCATGGTGACGGTAAACTGATCTGGCACACTAGTGAGTGTGTCTGATTGGAAAGCTGCTCCCACCCCAGCCCTGTTTCAACTAGTCCTCAATCTGGTCTGGTGTCCGAGCCCCACCTCTGGAGTTGAGTCCCACCTCCTACTTCAACCCTACTCTGCTATCCATTTTTAGAACTGTAATCCCAGCACTTTGGGAAGCCAAGATAGCACCTATTATTTTTCTCATTTTCAGAAGAAGAATCGACACCTTATTAAAAGTTGCAGTTAGGAAATAGCTGACAATTCAAACTGTGTTGTCCAAATCCTTAGTCTAAGTTTTAAACCATGTTAAAATATCGCCTATACTGGGACTTCGGAAAGAAAGCAAACCAAATAAAACAACTATTTGGGGATGGGGTGAGTGTGAGGCAGAAACAATATTAGGGAATTTTTATACACTCACACGTCCTCTTTGTGGAAATATAGAAAGACAGAAAAACGTCTTATAATGTCTTGAGGAGACAGAATTATGGACAGTTCCCTATACCAAAACTCTCAAATATACATAAAATTTTGAAAGCACATGTGTTATCCATTATTCCAAGGAAAACCCAACACATATTGAGGCCACTGATGCTTCATGCCACAGCTCCAGGAAGGCTGAGGACCAAATATTTAGCATAATTCTTCATACTGTGATTCTTCTTGGCTTGGATTTTCAAGAAATTGAGAACATTGCTTTCTCTGAAGCAAAATAAAACTGTTTTGGATAAAGTTAAAGACAGATGACATTTAGAGTGATAAGCAGAGCTGATATATCCATGTTCAGCTAGTACTATCTACATTCAGAGTGAATGAGAACCAAAAATTTGGAATGGTTTTATTAACAACTCATCACACTATGAGAGCGTGGGGTAATATTTTGTATGTGATATACCAGCTGTCTACAGAGCTAAGCAAACCCAGAGATCACAGACTTTAGTCTCCTGTTTAAGTTCCAAGTAAATGGTCTTCAGGGAGACACCAATAATAAAGGCTGAGAAAATGACATGGTTCCTCTCATCAGAGCTCTTTTGGCTCCCTCTGATCATTGCTGCCCCCTGTTCTCACTATCAATTTGATTTCACTGGATGATTCCATAAGTGAAGTTGGAGCTTGTGAGTCATGACTGAGACTGACTTGGTTGCTCGCATTTTCTACCTCTGAGTCCTCCTATTCAAGTTTTCTCAAGCTTGGTGTCTGTCCTACTTTAAATAAGAGGACAATGGGGCAGCTGACATATTTCCTGCAGAGACTGTGCCGCTTCTTGGTAAGTCACAATCAGGAAGCTGCTGCCCCTACTTTTTCTTCTAGGGGAAGGAAAAAAAAGAGAGAACCATTAGGATATGTCTGAAAGATCTAAAATGCCCAAAGAGGAAGAGCTGTGTAGGGCTGTGACAATAGAAAAGATAGTATGGTTTCCATGATTTCCATTACATAACCCTATCAAAGCCATTACCCTATAAGATCAGTCCTGAGGGGAGGTCGAATTTAATAAATTGAACTTTAAATGGGCAAAAAATAACTTACATGGAGTTCTTAATTGGAGTATTCCAGAAATTAAGAGGAACCTGATTTATGAAATCTTACACATACCCAACATATTTCACAATTATTCTTCTCAGTTTTCTTACACTGCACTGTATGCAACCTCTCCTTGCAAATTTCTGGAAACATTTATTACGATCTTTTGTTCAGCAAATATTCACTTCCTTTCCCCCTCCCACTGTGAGAAGAGGAGACTTTCCAGCGCACTGATGTCAGGCTAAGCCATGTGACTTTCTTCGGCCAAAGGAGTATTAACAGATCTAACATTGCAGAGGTCTTAAATTTGTTTTTGGGTTTTGGTCTGACCTCTTATGCTCTGGTAATCTACCATGAGGATATGCCCTGGGTATTTTCTGCTCTATCCATATGTGTCCCAAACTATGCATACATAGGGCAGACGTGAACCCATTCACAACTTGGATCCAGTCCAGTCAGATCCACAGCTTGATACAGAACCACCCAGCTGAGCCCAGCCCAGCCACAATCAGTCTAACTGTAGCCAACAGCAGACCCATGTGAAAGAGGATAAACATTTGTTGTTAGCCGCTGGGTTTGGGTGGTCTGTCCATGGTCAATGTGTCTCCCTGTCCTTCTCCTCTCTCATTCCCCCTCATTCTAATTCACAAAGCCCTGAAGTATGGCAAGCTTCTCCTTCAAAGGAGAGAGAAGGGAGAGCAATATGATGAAGCAAAATCAGGATCTTCTTTAACACACATCAGGAAAAGGAAAAGGCTGGAATTATTCATGTATTGATAATTTCTAAATTGTGACACCTGTGATAATAGCTAACATTTGACATGGTTGGTGTTAAACCCTTTAGAAACTTGAACATATTTAATCCACCCGATAGCCTAAGTAGTCAGAATAAATGTCACCATTTGGTAGGGAAAAAAACCTTGAGGCTTAGAGAGGTTACGTATTTTGTTAGAGGATGCCAGAGCTAGGATTTAAATACTCGGATTTAACCAAATCCCAATAATTATTGAGCGACCTAGGCAGTCAACCAGTCTTAAAATGAAATACCATTCTTTAATGCAACAAATTGGCAAAGATTACTAACACTCTAATACTGAATATTGGCAAGAATGCCAGAGAGACATCTTATAAAATACAGGTGAGAATGTAAATTGGTGCTAACATTCTGGAAAGTAATCTGACAATATTTATCAAGAGCCTGAACATTTGCATATCCTTTGAACCAGTAATCCCACTTCTCTGATTATATTCTAAGGAACTAATCAGAGATGCAGACGAAGATTCATGTACAAAGTTGTTCTTCAAGACGTTGCTTATCACAGTGAAAAATTGGAATCAACTGAAATGTAAAATAGTTGCAGGATGTTTAAATAATTGGTATTGCTACAGGCTGGAACAATAAGCAACCATTAAAAATTGTATTTCGATGACAAGAGAAAAAGTCTGCAATAACTAAGTGAAATAAAAGCAGGATATAAAACTGAATAGAAAGTGTGACTCTAGTTTCAAGGGTGTGTTTGTTTATCTACGTACGTGTGTGATTGTCAGATAATAAAATAATATTAGCATCATGCATTATTTCTGCATGATTTTTTTTGTGTTTGTGTACCTTTTTGTGATTTCTCAATGTACTGAATAAGCAAGTATTACTTTTGTAACTAGAAAAATATACTTAAAATGATTATTTTTAAAAACAGCAATTTCTGGCTGGGCACGGTGGCTCACACCTGTAATTCTAGCACTTTGGGAGGCCGAGGTGGGTGGATCACCTGAGGTCAGGAGTTCAAGACCAGCCTGGCCATCATGGTGAAACTCCATCTTAAAAAAAAAAAACAAAAAAAAAAACAAAAAAAAAAACCAGCAATTTTTATCCCTATACAATATAAGCAGTATGAGGACAGGTCTTTATCTGTTTTGTTCACTGATACATGCTCAGAATAGTATCTGGCTCCTAGCATGTGTTCAGTAAATATTTGTTGAGTGAATGAAAGTTATACCCTGCAGTATGTGCAAATCTATTGTGTGTGTGTAGGTTATCTGTGGTTTAATAAATAACCATCCTCAAAACAGCAATCATTGTAATAGGCTCATGCATTCTGTGGGCCAGGAGGTCAGACAGGACAAAGTGGGATGTCTTATCTAATTCCATGCTATCTGGAGCCTCAGCTGGGAAAAATGTGTGTATGACTCTGCACTTGCTGCCATAGCTATATTTTTATTGATTTATGTATTTTATTTAAGACAGAGTCTCACTCTGTCACCCAGGTTAGAGTACAGTGACTGGCACTATCATATAGTGAGTGGCCCTATAGTGAGTGGCTCACTGCAGCCTTGATCTCCTGGCCTCAAGTGATCCCCCCATTGATACCCCAGACTCAGCCTCCCAAGTAGATGGGACTACAGATGTGTGCCACAACACCTGGCTAATTATTATTATTACTTTCCGTATACGTGGGTGTCCCACTCTGTTGCCCAGGCTGCCTTGAAATCCTGGGTAGTGATCCCTCTACCTCTGGCTCCCAAAGTGCTGAGATTGCAGGTGTGAGTCACCATCCTTGACTGGCTGCTCTAACTATGGCTGTCATAGAATGGGCGGCTTAAACAACAGAAATTTATTTTCTTACTGTTCTGGCTGCTGGGAAGTTCACAATCAAGGTGGCAGCCCATTCAGTTTCTGGGGAGGGCTGTCTTTCTAGCTTACAGGGGCCCCCCTTCTTACTCTGTCCTCAGAGTTGAGCTAGAAGGAGTTCTCTGCTGTCTCTTCTCAGTAAGACATTGATTTTATCAGGCCAGGTCCACCCTACCCACCATTATGGCCTCATCTAACCCTAATCATCTCTCAAAGATTCCATCTCCAAATATCATTTTTTGGGGATTAGGGCCTTGACATACGCATTTTGAGGGTATACAAACAGCCCATAACAATATGAATAGCTGAAGGTGACTTGAAATGTTAGCAGCAGAAATAGCCTGGAAAGCCTGGGTGTGGTGGCTCACACCTGAAATCCCAACACTTTGGGAGGCCAAGGGGGATGGATCTCCTGAGGTCAGGAGTTTGAGAACAGCCTGGCCAATGTGGTGAAACCCTCTCTGTACTAAAACTACAAAAAATTAGCTGGGCGTGGTGGCAGGTGCCTGTAATCCCAGCTACTCAGGAGGCTGAGGCAGAAGAATCACTTGAACCCGGGAGGCAGAGGTTGCAGTGAGCCGAGATCACGCCACTGCACTCTAGCCTGGGCAACAAGAACAAAACTCTCTCTAAAAAAAAAAAAAAGAAGAAAGAAGAAAAAGAAAATAAAAGAAAAATTGCTTGGAGTTTCCTTCCTTCAATTGCCTGGGATCTGGGACAGGATGACTCTGAGGCTGGACTCAGCTGGGACCATTGGCTGAAACATCAGCACTTGCCCTTTGATCCAGCCTGGGCTTTCACGTTAGATTTTGCATGAGTCCACAACAAACCTTTGCTATGCTAAGCCAGTAATACTTTGGGTTGATTGCTGCAGTGTAGCCTACCTTATCCTGGACTAACAGAATGATTTTTAAATACACAGCTATTTAATGTAATGAGATAAATCCTGCTAGCCTAGAGGCTAGCCTGAGGAATGTCTTTCCTTTCCACCACCGGCAATCTGGAAAGCTTGAGCTTCAGCTCTGTGAGACACGTGAGATACGCAAAACACGGACCAGGGTGCTTGCCTTGTCATGCCACTTATAAGCAGTGTGGCCTTGGATAAATTACAGAATCTTTCTGAGCCTCAGTTGTTTCAGCAGTAAAATGGGAAGATGATTATAACACTTATCTCAGGATTGTGAGAATTAAATGGGATGAGGTATCTATTATATGGCACTGAGTATAGCATAAGCACTTATTAAATGTTAACTGTTATATTACTTATATTATTATACAGTCCACAGTTTCTTGAACTGAAGGCTAGGATGGTGTCAGCTATGCACAGTTAAAAAAAAAAGGTACAACAGCTCTTGCCTGTAATCCCAGCACTTTGGGAGGCTGAGGTGGGTGAATCACAAGGTCAAGAGATAGAGACCATCCTGACCAACACGGTGAAACCCCGTCTCTACTAAAAAAATACAAAGAATTAGCTGGGCGTGGTGGTGCTCACCTGTAGTCCTAGCTATTCAGGAGGCCAAGGCAGGAGAATGGCTTGAACCCTGGAGGTGGAGTTTGCAGTGAGCCAAGATCACACCACTACACTCCAGCCTGGATGACAGAGCAAGACTCCACCTCAAAACAACACAACAACAACACCAGTTGAATCAGAAACATCCAGAAGGAAGATTATCTTTTGAGTTTGGTTAGGGCTGAGAGGCAAAAGGAGGCTTTTGAACTCCCAAAGCCATTAACCAGAAGTGAGGAGAAAGGCCCCCCGTTTTGATATGTTAAATATCTACTTAAGTATTCACCACCTGGTTCCATATAAAAAGAGAGAGGAAAGCAGACTTCATGCCATCTAATCTTCTGGCAACAAAAACAGACGCTAAAACGAGGATGGGATGTAAAACAGAAACAGAAAGTAGCTCCCAGAAAAATCCTACCACGGGAACCTCGCTGCAGACTCTGGCTGTGCGCTAAGCTCTGTAGCCGACTGTGCAAAAAGTGCAGCCGTGGTGGTTACCCAACCTCGCAAGGTTGCACAATCCAGGTGCTTCACCACCCAGTCAGGCCATTGCCAAGGCGCGCTCCCAAGGGAGGGACTGGGAGGCACGCCGCTGGCAGAGGGGACTTGAGTAAGGTGCTGGGTGTTGTACTTAGCACTGTGCCATAGGGCCTGAGTCACCCCAGAGATTCAAGGTGTGGCTGCCAGGCCCTCGGCAGAGGGGAGGGCGGGGTGACCCGGAGAGAGAGAAGGAGCCCATTTGTGTCTTTATCACCATCACTCCAATTCAGAGGAGAGAATGTCTGAAAAAATTCTCTCTAGCTTGCACTTTTTAGGCCGTTTAATTTTTTATTGTTGAGTAGGAACAATGAAACAGAGCAGTTTCCTGTTTCTTGGCCCCAACCCCCAACCACCGCTGAGGAATTTGAGTTTAAAACTGCCGGAGAGGAACATTTAAATTCGATAAATGAGCTTCACTAAAGATGCTTAAGCGTTTATGAAAACATTCCCATTTTACACTCAGCTTTATAAAATCTTAAAGAAAAAAAAAATCCCAAACTGCCATGTGAAGCTAAGCTGGCAGAGAGAGCGATCTGCTCAGTGCAAATACGCCAACAGCTTTACAAATGAGGAATATGGAATCAGGATTAAGGGCCGGCAGATCATTTATCAGTGACAAAACAAAGATTCTTAGCCTCTAGACTCAGAGTCTGCGGAGACTCTCGTGGGCTACATCGCATGCCCCAGAAGCAGTGTGCAGTATTAACTCATTTATACCCACATTAATGCTGGCGGCAGGGAACCCCCCTGCGCCTGCCTCAGTGCCCAGAAGAGCTATTTTGGTGTAAAACAGAGCTTGGCTTCAGGGAAGTCCTGAGTTTAAATCCTGGTTTAGTTACTAACAGGCTGGTAACGTTGGACAATGGAAGTTATCATTGGAAGACTTAGTTTCCTCCTTTGAACACTGAAGAGAATAGTAACATGCAGGCACTTCTAGACAAACAGAATACACTTAACAAAACTACAGAGTGGTTGCATCAAATGTACATTTAAATAAACGTGTTTGGGCACACACTCCCATTCCCACCACGAGAAAGAGAGTGTGCCGAAGAAAGAAAATGAGACCCCAGTTCTTTTTACTCCTATATCTACTTTTCCTATTTTTCTGATGAGACCTGGGCCTTCTATGCTGCTGGGGGACAAAAAGGTCACAGCCAAAAGCAAAGAGAAACTGATGACATTAATTTTGGTTTCTGATTCTGAGGGTTTAGGTTTAGGAATAATTTTGACTCTTGGCTTTACAGAAATTTCCCCTTAAGTGTTTACTTTAAACTCTGTGACTTCCCCACCCTGCAGCCACCCCATCCCCTTACACAAACAGACAGTTCTCATTACTCTTTTAACCTCCAGGTAACAGGGCACAGAGGAAGGAAGACTGGAATTGTCTGGCTGGGAGACCACGTCGTCTAAATTCCAAACCCCTTCAAAGAGATTAGAGCCAAAATGGAAGTTCTTATTCACTACAACTTATTAAAATGCTATACGTGTTTCCAGTTTTTTTCTGCCTAATTTGCATCTTTTCTGTCCTTCAAAATTAAGTGGTCACCCCAATGGATAAATATCATCTCTGAAGCGATATTCTGAGCAGTGCTTAGAGATTAGACTTTCCAAGGACAAATACTTGATTTAATAACTATCATTGCCAACTATGCGTTATCACTATTTGCACAGTTTTACCTTTAATATGACACATTTATTTTCATGGCATTTCATTACAGTCTCCATGGACAATGGCTGAGCAGAGAGGAATTCTCAGGTTTTTTTTTTTTTTTTTGCGACCAAGTTTTGCTCTCGTTGTCCACGCTGGAGTGCAATGGCACCATCTCTGCTCTCTGCAACTTCCACCTTCTGGTTTCAAGCCATTCTCCTGCCTCAGCCTCCCAAGTAGCTGGGATTACAGGCAGCTGCCACCACGCCCAACTAATTTTTTGTATTTTTAGTAGAGATGGGATTTCACTATATTGGTCAGGTTGGTCTTGAACTCCTGACTTCATGATCTGACCGCCTCAGCCTCCCAAAGTCCTGGGATTACAGGCGTGAGCCACGGCACCTAGCCTAGGAATTCTGTTTTAATGCTTGCTTAGTGATATGCTGGATCCGCACATTTCTTTCTTTCTTTCTTTCTTTCTTTTTTTTTTTTTAAGACGGAATCTTGCTCTGTCTCCCAGGCTGGAGTGCAGTGGTGCGATCTTGGCTTACTACAATCTCCACCTCCTGGGTTCAAGTGATTCTCTTACCTCAGCTTCCCGAGTGGGATTCCAGGTGCATGCCACCACACCCAGCTAAGTTTTATATTTTCTGTAGAGACGGGATTTCACCATGTTGGCCAGGCTGGTCTCAAACTCCTGACCTCGACCAGCACTTTGCAATGCAACTTTCTGGGAGGCTATGAGGCTTCTCTATCTGTGTTGTCCAGTCTAGTAGCTCCCAGGCGCATAGAGCAATAGCACTTGAAATGTGACCAGCACAACTGAGGAACTGAATTTTAGAAGTATTATCTTTAAATCATTTACATTTAAATATAATTATCACATGAGACTACTTGCGACCATATGGCACAGTGAAGTGCTAGACTCTACCCACTTAGGACTTGTGCTAGACCAGTGCTGTCCAACGGAAATGTAATGCGAACAACGTTTATCATTTAGTTTTTTCTAGTAGTCACATTAAAATAAGGAAAAAGAGAGTGAAATGAATTTCAATAACATTTTATGACTATTCAAAACATTATCAACCCATAATCAATTAAAAAATTAATGAGATATTGTAAATTCCTTTTCTCATGCTAAGTCTTCAGCATTTGGTGTGCCTTTTATAATTATAACACATCTCAATTTAGACTGGCTGTATTTCAAGTGCTCAACAGCCACATGTAGCTAGTGGCTAACATATTGAACAACACAACACAGATATTAGCCACCCTAAGGCTAACTTTTCCATCTAGAAAATGAGCATGCTTATAGCAACAAGAATCAAAAACACTCTTGTCTTTAACTCAGGATGCTAAACAATGTTAAACATAAACACCAAACTTGCTGTATTTATGTTTACTAAAGTTTACATAGCTATGCAAAATATTTGGTGTTTCCTTTCTAAAGATGCTTCTTGTTCTCTTACTTTGAATTAAATTCACTAATTTCACCATGTCAATATTTGCTGCTAATTATACAAGAACATCTACAACTTAAAGAAATGCAATGTGAGTGCATATCATAAAATTCTTAAGCTCAGTGCCTACTAATTTCCATATCAATAATTTCCATTAGTGCAATGGGACACAATAGAAGCTGCTCCTGAATAAAAATGGATAGTGAAGAAAGCAATTATAGAGAATCATTTGGCAGCAAAGTAGATAACCAATAAGCCAATGACCAGATCAATGGGTATTAGATACATTAAATGCAAAAGATGATCCTGAAGTGTCCATTAGCAGAAATTCTACAAATAAATTACCTAAAAATAATCAATACAGCCTGCTGACAATGAAACCTATAATAGTGGATTCAGAAGCAATTTCAAAAATGTGCACTGCTCACACTCGAATGTCTTTTCTACTTTTACACTGCGAACCACACCTCCCTCAACCCCCATCTTAAGTTCCCTCTTTAAGGCTTTTTCTATATTAGTTTGTTGTTTCATTCTTATCACGTAGTAAGAAAAAATGGAAAAAGGCAGTCATATGGGTTTTCTGTCTCTCCAGGACACGCCTTGATGAAGCATGATCAATATTTGCTGATGGCTTTGAAGACAAAACTATGACGTTCCAGCCTTTGCTCTTAAAGGTAGAAAGAGAGGAAGCTTGTGAGAAAGTTAGCATGGGGGTGTGTAATGGGGGGCACCAGTTATAAAGATTGAATGGTTGCCTATTAAACTTGGACAGGAAATTTGTTTTGTCATGATTGTCCAGAATGTCAGCCTGGCTCCTCACTTGAAAAAGAGAAATGAAATACAATTCTTGTGTTCTTGTGTGCTGCCAGACTAATCAGCATTGTTCCTTCCACTTTACAACAGTTTATGTAATTTGATTTTGTATGCCCCATAAGTGTTTACACATTACAAAGTTAGTTGACTGGGAGAAGACAGGATAATGATCTTACTATTATATATTATTTAACTGGCATTAATCTTTCATTTACCTCTCTGGCAAGAGCAAGATTTTTCTTTGCTCATGAAAGCTATCAGGAGTGTGCTACATATGTGCTATACTCACTTGTGAGAGGCTGGCACTGCCGCCAACAAGCTTGATGCCAGGATAGAGGCAGGAAACCCAGAAGCCTCTTTATGTCTCTTCTCTTTTCACCCTTCACAGTATAGCTGTAGTGGAAGCAGAGGCCTAACATCTTCTGAAGACCTACTGTGTACCAGGTACTATGCTAGGCACAGGAAGATAACACCTAATTTTATTGACATTTGTTTCCACAAAGGCATTGTTGATGACTTTGAGCATAGAGAGGAGAAAAATCCTCTGCCCTTTCCAGTAGCAAATCCTGTAATCCCAAGATTCTAGAAGAAAATGTCAGCAGGACCCTTTGATATTTTTTGTTCATAGGAAGGCAATTATTCTAGGGGTGGTGAGCTGAGGTTGTTGTTTGCCCCTCTCTAATGCTAAGGCAGTGGTAGTTCTATTACTAGGTACCAGGATTAAGCTGCTTAAGATGAGGCTAGCAAAAGCCAGAAACATTATACTTTCCCAGCAGCAAATAATATTAGGTCTCAAGAGCTGGAAGTTCAAGAAAAGGGAAAGAGCCCTTTCGTTGCACATGTAAAAGTAAGTAACATAGCCATCATTTTAAAGAAAACTTGTGCAATAAATATTAATATAAAAGTTGATGTTAAAATAGGATACTTAAAAAAGTAAAACCATGACTCATACAAATAGAAAATGGACATATGTCAAATATTTTATTTAACTCATTAATTAATGGGGAAAACAGTAATACGTTATAACAGGTTCAAAGGAAATCAAAGAGTAGATATACGTATGGGCAATCAAGAGTGCCAACAGCTGAGTGTGGTGGCTCACACCTGTGATCCCAACACTTTGAGAGGCCCAGGGAGGAGGATTGCTTGAGCTCAGGAGTTTGAGAATAGCCTGGGCAACATAGTTAGACTCCATCTTTACCAAAAATTTAAAAATTAGTTGGGCTTGGCAGTTGGTGCCTGTAATTCCTAGCTGAGGCTGAGGAGGGAGGATCTCTTGAGCCCAGGAGTTTGAAGTTGCAGTGAGCAACTGCAACTATGATCACACCACTGCACTCTGCCCTGGGCAACAGAGGAAGACCTTGTTTCAAACAAAACAAACAAAAAAAACCCAAACAAACAAGAATGCTGACAAATTTGCTTAAGAGATGCAAAAACTGGCTAGAGGGAGAATAATAGGGACAATTTTCAAAATTCATTGCATATTATGGTGGCCATAAGTCTAAGATTCCTACCTCTTAGTGTACATGCCCTGCATTTTTTTTTTTTTTTTTTTTTGACATGGAGTCTTGCTCTGTAGCCTAGGCTGGAGTACAGTGGTGAGATCTTGGCTCACTGCAACCTCCACCTCCTGGGTTCAAATAATTATCCTGCCTCAGCCTCACAAGTAGCTGGGACTACAGATGTGCACCACCACGCCCAGCTAATTTTTTGTATTTTTAGTAGAGATGGGGTTTCAGCATGTTGGCCAGGCTGGTCTTGAACTCCTGACCTCAAGTGATCCATTCACCTTGACCTCCCAAAGTGCTGGGATTATAGGCATGAGCCACCACAGCTGACCTCCTGCAGAATTTCTTCTTCTTGAGTACGGGCAGGATTGTGAGTATGAAGGATTTCATTCTCATGATTAGGTTACATCAGTAACCTTCACAAAGGTGAAGGGAATTTGCAGGTGTAATTAAACGTTTGAGACAAATTAATCAAAAGGGAGATTATCCTGAGTGAGTATGACCTAAATCAAGCAAACCCTTAAATGAAGAGATTTAAAGTAGGAAAGATTCTGCTGACCTTTGAGAGGCAAACTGCCAAGTTGTAAAGGCCACGTGGTAGGGAATGGCAGGCGGCCTCTAGAGGCTGAGCACAGCCCATGCTGACAGCCAGTAAAAAATCAGGGACCTCAGTCCTACAACCACAAGATGAATTCTGCCAACAAAATGCACTTAGGAGAGGAACCCAAGCCTGGGACCAAACCATTGTTTCAACCTGCTGATATCCTGGGCAGAAGACCCAGTTAGCCTGTGCCTGGACTCCTGAGCCACAGAAAATATAAGATAATATGTGTATGTTATATCAAGTTGCTTAGTTTGTGGTAGTTTTTTAAAACAGCAACAGAAAACTCATACACATGTCCATGGAAAATAATCACTTGTATTGCAATCAGCTGCAACTTACGAAGTTGTAAAATTGCTCAAGGCAATGAAAGGTGCGGCAATTGCACAGAATCAAATACCCTGGAAGGTTGCCCAAGACAGCACGTAGATTTTCACTGAATGTACTCAGCAATGTATTTGATCCATTTCAAAGTTCTTCGATACAGTGAAGAATGTTCCATTTAGTTAAGTGCTTGTTTCACAGACAATATTGCTTTATTTTTATTTAAAGAAAACTTTTTTCCCTGAATGGATATTAGACTACACTTTGTTTTTTAGACATGTGAGGGGTTGGGGGGCATGGCTAGCTTCCAGGAGTTGCAGAGTGGAGACCCAAGAAGGCTTTAGAAACGACCAGGGTCTAGGCTCAGTGGCTCATGCCTGCAATCCCAGCACTTTGGGAGGCTAAGGCGGGTGGATCACCTGAGGTCAGGAGTTCGAGACCAGCCTGACCAACATGGAGAAACCTCATCTCTACTAAAAATACAAAATTAGCTGGGTGTGGTGGCATGTGCCTGTAATCCCAGCTCCTTGGGAGGCTGAGGCAGGAGAATCACTTGAACCGGGGAGGCAGAGACTGTGGTGAACTGAGATGGTGCCATTGTACTCCAGCCTGGGCGACAAGAGCAAAACTTGGTCTCAAAAAAAGAAAGAAACAACCAGGAGGTCTGAGCCTCACTGCACACCACCAGTCATAGCTGAGAAAATGGACTTGGGAAAAATGGGACTGAGAGGTTGGTGTTCCATGTGCAGTGAATGCTAAGGTTGATTTTATCCATTCATCTATGTTCACTCAACAAACAAATTCGGTTAACTATCTGGAGAAGAATTCTTTAGTAAAAATAATGATAGCTAACACATACAAGCTCTTACTATGCATTAGTCATTGTTCTAAGCACTTTATTCATAGTAACTTATATAATGTTCACAGCAACCCAGTGAGGTACATACTATTATTATCTCCATGTTACAGATGATGAAATAAGTAGAAAAAGGTTAAGTGACTTCCCCAAAGCCCCACAGCTGGTGAGTGTCAGAGTTGGGATTCACACTCATACAGTCTGGGTCCTAGCTCTCATCCCCCACATGGTACCATCTTTCTAGCAAGAATTTCTTGAGTCTGGACAACAGCTGCATCTGCTGGTATTTCTGAAGTATGCCTTACTTTGCAATTTACTTCTGTTACCCCAAAGCTTCAGTATTGTCCATAGTAATTGTCCATCTTCAGCCAAACTACAGGAAATTAAAAATTTTTTGCATTTTCCTATAGCCACAGTGTGTGGGCATGCCGATTGTACACAAAGTAAACCTAAGAGTTATTTTACTGTCCTTGCAAATCTGTCACCCATTTAAAAATGCATCTTAGCTCAACTCTGAGCCTTATTTCTGCTTTCCTTTCAAAGAAGTGTATTTTCTCCTCCTCGTGTTGTGTCTTAGAAACTATACTGCTCGTCTCCCTACTAGGATTCAACCCCGGACACAAGCTCTGTGGTGGCAAATACCCTGCAGCTGCCTGCAAACAATAAGTAATACAAAGGATGACTGAGGGTGTCAAATTTCCTGTTTACAGCCTCCATCCAATGGAGATCTCTCCGGGAGAAATGTAAGGCTGGCAGCAGATTAACAAGGGTTCAGTTATTTTACAAGGGAGAACAATGGTTCCTCTGACCACTTTTGATTCATTCCATCCCTGGTTTCCATGGAGCATCATAAGAGGATCTATGTGTGTGTCAATAGAGCGGCAGGAGAGAAGAGGCCAGAGCAAACAAGGAAGGAAGCATCTGCCTGGTGAGTCTCCATCGAAAAGAGAACATCACCAGCACTTGGGATCCAGTTCCTGTGTGGGTGGGCTGCTCTGCCAGGGGAACGGTGATGTGTAGAGTGGATAACACAGTCCCCACTCTGCACTCTCATTCTTCTCTCCTCAGGAGATCTCTCCCCTCAATCCTGTTGCCTTTTCAGGCGTATTCCTGTCTCAATCCTTCCCCTTTTATTGTGGCTAGTTGGAAGTGCAATGTGGGGAATCATTATGTGCCTGCTGAGCTGCCTCTCAGGAGAAAACAAAGAATTTTCTTGGATTGGCCCTGGAAGTCGGGGATACTGTGCCAGACATCTGTTCCTTTATGGCTATCCAGAATCTAATCCTCCTTCTTTTGACAATTCCACCATCCATTCTTCTTTCTATCAGGATGACTCACCCTGGCTCAGGAGTAGGGCATGTGATTTAAGGTTTAAGCCCATCAAGGCATTGATTGCATTTCCTTGGACTCCAATGATTGGCTTATTGATAATCATGTGACTTAATTAGAGCCAATTAGAGACGCAATGAAACTTGCTGGGAATTCTGGGAAGGAGACTCTCACTAGATCCTTGCTTGACTTGAGAGGTGTGAGGTTGAAGCACCTGTAGCCATCTCCATCTATTGGGGGACACTGGTTTGAGAACACAGTCAAATCGGGACGAGAACAAGAGAGACACTGGATCTTGAGGACAGTGCTTGAGCCCTCAAATCAATCAATGTCTGAAGTAAGTCCTGATTTCAGACAGTACATGATTGATTCAGTAATGTTTCTTTGAGCACTATCTTAGGTTAGATTTTCCGCTTCTCGCAACCAAAAAAGTTGTCCATTTCCCACTAGGGAATGTTGAGGGGAAGCTCCAAGAACAACAGCCGCCAGGAGAGGTGCAGTTCACAGCCATTGTATCAGGAGCGGCCTCGGAAAACAGAGCTCTTGAACACCGAATGGGGAAGGAAGGCGTTTATTATTATTATTATTATTACAGCCGGGAGCCGGGTGATGGTTCCAAATTACCCAGCTCATCCAACAAAGGAAGGTTCCACCTTTATATAGGCTTGCACTCTAGATATTACACATGAAAGAATCTTAGGTTTACAAACTTAGAAGTCGTGAGTGAAAGGGCTTTGGATTTACAGCTTTAGGATTCACATGTGAAAAGGTTTCTGGGTTTACAGCTTTAGAAATTACGTATGAAAGGGTTTCGGGTTTACAGTTTTAGGAATCACACGTGAAAGGTTTTGGGGTTTGATCTTGTTTTAAGTAAAAACAGTGTCTTCCGGAGAGTTTCCCCCATACCAAGTGTGTTACTTACAGGAAGGTAAATTCAGGAGGCGCCAATTGGGCAGTCTTTTCATCTACTGAGATGCATTGTGGAAGTTGAGGGGGAAGTTGACCCCAGATGCCTAGGTCTCCTTCCTCACCATCAGCCAGGAAATCTATCCTCAACTGAGGCTATTGTCCCTTTACGTTGATCATGAAAAGGCAGAATTGGCAATATATGCTTTCAGAGCCATCAGCCTTTCCATTCCTGTCAATTGAAAAACCTGACGTTTTTATGGGCAGTGGGGGAATCTGTCAGGTTTATTACTCATATGATGTTAGTCTCCCTTAGAGTGAACACAGACATGGGTTGATTCCTCAGTAAAAGTCATCCATATCCATTTTTCGTCGCCATGCCTTTTAAATGCTTATGTTACTTCATTTACACCATCTTTTTAGCTAATGGAGGATCTATGAAGACATTTGGCCAGGGGACTCTGAAACATCTGAATCCTGCCTTTGGCTGGCCAGCCCCATTTCTCAGCAGTGCCTTCACAAGAGCAGTAAGTAGCACTTTATTTTTAGAGAGCTTTGGCGAAAAACCGTAATGCAAATTTGAGCAAGAGTGGATCTCATTCTTCTTGCCTGTTGTGGTTCAAGCGCAATTCTCAAGAATTACCTGTTCAACGTTCTAGTTCCATGTCCTCTGCCTCTGGCTGATGCGTATTGGTTCAGGTTTTTTGTGGTTTGATTTTGATTCTTGGTCTTCAGCAATCTTAGAGAAGAAAGGGAAAGCATTTTGTCACCTTTGTCCAGAATATTTGCCAAATGGTGGCTGCCCAAGTCCTTTCAAACTGAGTGAAAACCTATTCTCAGCTGAGGCTGTTGAACCTGCTTCCAGGTGGGAGGAGGAATGTGTTTCCAAGGAGAGAAAAAGTGAACAGGTGGGGAGAAGGGAAGAAGATGAACTAGAGCTACCCTCCTATTCTGGCCAAAAAAGAGAGAAAGAGAGGTTATACCTACGTTATGTGTGCTGTATATTACCTTATTTTTGTTGAAAGTTCTACCTCTAGAAAATACAGGCCACCCGCAGAATCTAATCAGATCGATACTCTCAGAGCAGAACAAGGCAAGGATTAAAAGGAGAAGCAAGAGAATGTTTGAAACCTGGTTCTTAATAGTGGGCATTGTAGGATAATGCCAGCTGCAACAGCAAATCATCTCTAAAATTTCAGCAGCCTACCCCAATAAAAGTTTATTTCCTGTTCGCATAACAATCCAAAGTGGGTATTTCTTCCAGGCAGACTGTATTCCTCCACTCAGTGATTTAAGAACCAATGTTTCTCCAATCTTAAGACTCCGCCTTACACCAGTGATTCTCAATTTGAACTCAATTTTGTAATTACCTGAGGAGTTTTATGCTAATACATGGGCCCCATCCCCAAGATATTCTGATTTTACTGATTTGAGTTGCAGCTTTGGCATCAGCATGTTTAAAACAACTCAAGGGGTGTCTAAAGTATAGCCAGTATTAGGCAAGGGTGTTGCCCTAGGGCAGTGGTTCCCAACGTGTGGTGCCCAGACTAGCACATCCATAACATCTGGGAAGTTGTAAGATTTGCAAATTATCAGGTCCCTGAGCTACTGAAGAAAAACTCTGGGAATAGAGCCCAGCAATCTGTGTTTTAACAGCTTTCCAGTTGATTCTGAGGCATATTCAAGTTTTGTCTTGTTTTTGAGATAGGGTCTTGCTCTGTCACCAGGCTGGAGTGCAGTGGTGCAATCACGGCTCACTGTAGCCCTAACCTCAAGTGATCTTCTTGCCTTAGCCTCCTGAGTAGCTGGGACCACAGGTGCACACCACCATGCCTTGCTAATTTTTCTTTTTTTGGTAGAGATGAGGGTCTCACTATGTTGCCCAGGCTGGTCTCAAATTCCTGGCCTCAAAAATTCTCCCACCTTGGCCTCCCAAAGTGCTGGGAATACAGGCGGGAGCTACCACGTCCAGTTGGCAAAGTTCTTTGCAACCAGGTGGAACCGAAAAGAGGACGCATGAAGGAGCATACCTGTTTTTTAACTACCTTGGACTAGAAATGACCACATGGGCCCAGCTAGATTCAGAGGACTAGGAAATGTGACCCTGGCTGGGCAGCCTGTTTCTGCAATGATCATATACTCCTGAGTTGTCCGCACTGACTCTGAATTCCACACTGAATCAAGATTGAAGGAAAAGGAAAAGCAATTTAAATTCTAGGTATAATATAGATGATTAGGGCTCTTAGGCCCTAGGAGTTCAAGACAAAACAAAAATCTGTAAAAAGACATGCAGATTACTTGTGTTGTTGTAGGATAGATGTTCATTCAGACAGAGAAATTAACACATAAAAATCGCACAAATTTATAAGCAATATGCCATGCCTTATAATGTTAGTTTTTCGTCAAAGTAATACCACCTCTGGAGTCCTCATTCTGACTAACTCTCCTCGATGCACCTCCTCCCTACTTCCTTCCCAGCAACAGCTCAACAGCAACTCCGAGACAAAGATAGAAGATTGTGCATCTATAGGGACATGACTATCTCAGAAGTTAATCCATAAGAAATTTGTCTATTTGAGACCCTTGCTATGTGATGGTGGAGATAACAGAGACCTTAAAATTTGGCAGTTTGAGGCTGGGCATAGTGGCTCATGCCTGTAATCCCAGCACTTTGGGAGGCCAAGGTGGGTGGATCACGAGGTCAAGAGATTGAGACCATCTTGGCCAACATGATGAAACCCCATCTCTACTAAAAATACAAAAATTAGCTGGGTGTGGTGGTGGGCAACTGTGTTCCCAGCAACTTGGGAGGCTGAGGCTGGAGAATCACTTGAACCAGGGAGGCAGAGGTTGCAGTGAGCTGAGATTGTGCCACTGTACTCCAGCCTGGTGCCAGAGCGAGACTCTGTCTGAAAAAAAAATAAATAAATAAAAGAATTGAGCAGTTTGATTCATGTTCATGTCCTGGCTTTGCCATTTCTTTCCTATGTGACTTAAGGTGAGATACTTAGCCCCTCTGAGCCTCATTTTCCTCTTCTTTGAAAGAGATAAAAGTCCTGGCTTCCAGAATTATTAGGACAACTACATATGATAAAATGGGTAAAGTGCTTAAAACATGTCAATGTTTCTAATCCCCCCTTTCCTTTCCTGCACTCAGAGTGGGAATAAATTTATAGAACACATGCAGATGAATAAGCCAGATTCTGGTCTCTATTCCAGGAGAATGCCATTTGGGTGAATTTTGGCTGCAGTGTATGGACATAAAGAATTTGGGTCATTTTTATCATACCCACAGACCACATGCAGGAGATGCATTCAAGATGCTTTGATCTCATCTGAGGGGTGACTAAGTACAACCCATTCTTAATAAAGCTATTTATAGTGAGAAGCAATTTGGGTCAGGCCTGCCTTTCCAGTCTGCCTCATTGGCAAAGCAGTAGGCCCCTGACTTCTGTCTGTTATGTGTTACTTGTGGTTTCTGTCTGCTCTGACTTTAGGGGTGTGTTGCATTTACACTAGATGCCAAGGAGATAATATGATCCAGAGAGCTAAGGAACAGCCTGAATGCCTGGGGAGTTTATACTGTCTGTGGCAGTTCAGAAAGTGACTCAATTAGCCAGTGGTTCAGAGCAATGAGAACCCATGAACGCTTCATCCTTTTGAGGGTAGAGACCACTCTGGCCACTTGAACACTTAGACTATACGCTAGCCTCTTGAAAGGTAAAGGCTGGGGCCAGGTGCAATAGCTCACACCTGTAATCCCAGCACTTTGGGAGGCTGAGGCGGGTGGATTACTCTGAGCTCAGGAGTTCAACACCAGCCTAGGCAACACAATGAAACCCCATCTCTACTAAAAATACAAAAAATTAGCCGGGTGTGGCAGCATGTGCCTGTAGTCCCCGCTACTCAGGAGGCCAAGGCAGGAGAATCGTTTGAGCCTGGGAGGAGGAGGTTGCAGTGAGTGTGCAGAGATAGCACCAGAGCACACTCCAGCCTGGGCAACAGAGTGAGACTCCGGTAAGAAACGGAGGAAAGGGAGGAAGGAAGAGGGGAGGGAGGAAGGAAGGAAGTTAGTTAGTTACAGGCTAATTCCAGCTCCATGATTCTTTATGAAGTTCAAGTGGCCAGGGAGGATCTGATAAGGGAATGAGACCAGGCAATTACACCAATTTTGTGTGTCAAAAAAAAAAAAAAAAATCCCCAGATATTTTAGATTCTGGATTTCAGAGTCAGCTCAGAACAATAATACAACAATGACAACAGTAATAAGCGGTAATGAAAAGCACTTATGGGCTGGGTATAGTGGCTCACGCCTGTAATCCCAGCACTTTGGAGGCTGAGGCAGGTGATTACTTGAGGTCAGGAATTCAGGCCAGCCTGGCTAACATGGTGAAAACCCATGTCTAGCATAAATACAAAAATTAGCTGGGCATGGTGGCGTGTGCCTGTAGTCTCAGCTACTTGAGAGGCTGGCCTGTGCAACAGAGGGAGACCCCATTTCAAAAAAAAAAAAGTAAGAAAGAAAAATACTTATAAATACCTGTGTAAGTGCTTTCTAATTTACAGAACATTTTCATATAGTGTGAGAAGGTTGATCCTTTCAATTTCCTGGGAGCACCATACTTGGTTAGAGATCATTTGGTGGCACGAAATTCAAACCCACGGCAAGGTAACAGTTGTATGTGTGATAGTTAGATTATACCAGTCCACCTTTCTAGGTCATATAGTCAGACAGAAACCACAAGTCATATAGAAAAATACCATATAGTATTTTTCTTGCTGCCAAGTTTGCAACATGGTTAGGATTGTGTGAGTTCTGCAGAATCCACATGAAAGGTAATTCCCATTCCCCCTCCTGCAGCCTGCCCTTAAATTTACAAGGACATGTTCATAACATGGAGTCTCTGGATATTGTGACAAAATTGTCACATATCATTAACACAGTTCAATTCTGCAACTTGTGATTGGATAATTTGATTTCATTGCAAACTTTTTTTTGGCAACTGCGCATCTTCCCAAAATATGTTAGAGTTGCCATTGACAGATGGTTTGATATGAGTCCAGGGAGGCTGTTGACAGATATCTTAAGATGGATCTTATTACATTGACATTGACATATCTGAAGAAAGTCCCGTGGGAAATGTCTTCATAGGCCTGGAGGTTGACAGAACAAGATGGAAACCCTTCAAGAAAATTGCCAATAAAGACTGAAAATGGGCATAGCTTTCCTGAGGTAATTCGGCAATATGTATTGACTCTTAGAAATTCATACCTTTTGACCCTGTATTTGTCTTTTCAAGTTTTAGCTGAAACTGCTGCTCAGGCATGTGTGCAAAGATTTATGTATAGAGACTTTCATTGCAGCACTAAACATATAATGGTGAAGAACTGGAAATCACCTACAGTCCTACAATGTGGGGCAGTTTAAATACACTAGTTATATTTATATCTGTGCTTACAATGATTTTAAAACTCAGAATAAAGAACTCTAGGGTGGTCTCAGTTTTGTAAAAGGAAAGAAAGACTGAAAGGAAACATTTTCCTTTTTTTCTTTTTTATGAGACAGAGTTTTGTTCTTGTTGCTTAGGCTGGACTGCAGTGGCTCAATCTCAGCTCACCGCAACCTCTGCCTCCTGGGTTCAAGCGATTCACCTGCCTCAGCCTTCCAAGTCACTGGGATTACAGGCATGCACCACCACACCTGGCTAATTTTGTATCTTTAGTAGAGACAGGATTTCTCCATGTTGGTCAGGTTGGTCTCAAACTCCCAACCTCAGGTGATCTGCCCACCTCGGCCTCCCAAAGTGCTGGGATTACAGGAGTGGGCCACAGCGCCCGGCCAAGGAAACATTTTCTAAATGTTAATAGTGACAATCTCTGGGTGATAATATCACAAGTACTTTTTCATCATTTCACTTTTTGTATTTCCAGTGAACGTCATGTGAGGGTGTTACTTTCATGTCAGAAAAACAAGGCTATTTTAAATTTATGTAAACAAGAATTTATGAAAAATTTGAAATAGAGAAAAGGATCAGCTATAATCTAAATAGCTATTTTAATTGTTATATTTTAGGCTTTACCTAAGGACATGAAAATTTTTTATATAGTCAGAGAGCACCTATTGTTTTGTGTTTTGTCCTTTATCATCTAAGTAAAAATAGCATACACAAAAAAATCTGATGAATCTGGAAAATTATGTGCATATATATACATATTATAGTATAAATATATATGAGATATTAATTGTTTGAAATTTGATAATCAACGTATGTAGGTAACTTTCCTAATCTGCTCTCCACAACAGTTTAACTTCTGCTCTTTCTATAGCTGAAATACTACCATACCCTTAAAATCAGGGATCTAGAACTAACTGCCTGAATTCAACTAATTTAGCAATTTTTTAAATATACAAAATATTTTTTATTTTTTGAAAGAAAGAAAAAGAGAAAAGAAAGAAAGAAAGAGTGAAAGTAAGAAAAAAAGAATGAGAGAGAGAAAGAAAGAGGAAGAGAGAGAGGGAGAGAGAATGAGATTTTTGTTCTATTGCCCAGGCTAGAATGCAGTCTAAAATTAGGTATTAAAAACCTGTTTTATGCCAATAATTGTGCTTAACAATGGAGACAGGAAGGAATAAGGGATGAAAAAAACAAGCAGCCAACCAATATTTTATTTAAACCTGTGAGATGCTATGCAATTGCTGAGGAGTGATTTACTTCCAATTATGTAGTCACTTTTAAAATAGGTGTAATGTGATACTGAGACAAATGTATGTTTTGTGGATTTGTGAGA
>CAUYQU010087017.1:0-42959 GCA_963574635.1 Cheracebus regulus
ACCTATTTTAAAAGTGACCACATAACTGGAAGTAAATCACTCCCCAGCAATTGCATAGCATTTCACAGGTTTAAATAAAATATTGGTTGGCTGCTTATTTGTTATTTTCATCCCCTATTCCTTCCTGTCTCCATTGTTAAAATATTCCCCTTCTAACACAGAAGGACTCACTGAGCAATTTAGGAAACCATAAGCAACTGTGATTACGCCATAGTATCTTTTTAAAAGAGCTGTCAAAAACTAAGTATTATTATTAGTGTTCAAGAAAGGCTGGTACTAAATCTTTTGAAATTAACGGCTCGTGTTTTTTCATAAGAAAAGATAATTTGTGCTTTGGTTCTGGATAAAATACTGAACCTAAAATGTTGAGCCTTTAGGCAGCAGCAACTTCAAATGACAAGACTCAATGTGATATGTCCAGCAGCTCTGTAATCTGACCCTGCTGAGCATCCACATTTCCAAACACCTTCTAAGACCTCCTCTGGATGGTTTGAGTGATTTGAGTTTGGGCAAAATTGTCAATCATTTATTTGTCTTTTAAAAAAATGAACTCTAAGGCATATCATCAGACTTTTTCTTTTCTTTCTTTTTTTTTTTTTTGAGACACAGTCTCGCTCTGTGGCCCAGGCTGGAGTGCAGTGGTGGAATCTCGGCTCACTGTAACCTCTGCCTCCTGGGTTCAAGTGATTCTCCTGCCTCAGCCTCCTCAGTAGCTGGGATTACAGGTGCCCACCACCCTGCCTAGCTACTTTTTGTATTTTTAGTAGAGATGGGTTTTCACCCTCTTAGCCAGGCTGGTCTCAAACTCCTGAGCTCAGGTGATCCACCTGCCTTGGCCTCCCAAAATGTTGGGATTACAGGTGTGAGCCACTGTGCCCAACCAGACTTTTCTTTCTTTCTTTTTTTTTTTAATAAGCCATCATACCAGGAGCTGAGTTCTTATCAAAGAGCTGGTAAGACAAGCCAAGCAACAACCCTAAATGCTACCAAGCTCAAATTGTTGGCCTTGTAGCAACTACAGCAAAAGGAATGAATTCTTCCCTCCAGTGCAAAAAGCCAAGGGAGCCTCTGAACTGACACAGAAGGGAAGGATAGGAGCTGAAGACATCAGGGAACAGGGAATGGGGTTTGTCCACTAACAGGTAACTACTGAGCTTGATGCTATATGCTATGCTAAGAGGGCAGGGGTATCATTTCAAAGGTTATTTAGGGGATGAGCTATTTTCTCTTCAGTGACCCAGAAGATTCCCTCAGTCATTCAGGGCACTGGGGAAGAAGGGAAATTGCCTTTACGAATGAACAGGGTAATCAACGTGGCCAAAAAGGGAGGGGATGCTAGTGGAGAAAGTTCTTGTGCCCCAACAGGTGAGCAGACCCCAAGTAACAATAACTAGTGTCGACTACGTGCCAGGCCCCTTGACGTCATCGTTCCTTAAGAGACCCCGGTGAGCTTGGTACTGCTCTTCGTTTTACCGTTCAGGACTTGGAGCTTGGTGAGCATAAATCACAGAACCAACAGTACAGGGTGGCATCTGACGCCGGGTCTGCCTGATTCCCACGCCCCTGACTCAAGCACCTGACGCCAGCCGATGTCGGGGACTGCCCAGAGGGTACAGGAGTGCCCCTTTGGCCAACGGTCTGCGCACTCTTTCGGGGCAGCCTCGGCAGGCGGGTCAGACGACGTCAGGATCTGGGCTCCAGGGCTAGGAGACGCGGGAAAGGGTGCTGGCGGGGGCTTACCGGCTCTCGGGGTACAGCGCTCCTGCACAGGGCGGCCAGGCTGAGCAGCACGAGCGACATCGCGGGGCCACCGAGCGGGACCCGCACGCTGCGCTCTTATCCCTGCGCCCCGGGGCCGCCCCTTCTCGGCTCCGCCTCTCGCAGCGCGGGCCAAGCCCTCCACCCGGACAGAGGGCGGGCCCGCCTGCCCCTTCCCAGCTGGGCAAGTCGCAGCGCCCTCGCCCGCAGGGGCTTGGAGGGTGGGCTGTGTCTGGGCGCGGGCGGAACTCGGGCAGCCGCAGCGCGCGCCGGCCCCCGCGCACAGGTGCATGCAGTGAGCCAGGTGCCGCGCTGCCCCCGCCCGAGCCTGGCTAGTTTGGCGTCCGGGTCGCGGCCCCGGGGCAGAACGGGTCGGAACGGCCGCGTCCCCCTTCCGGACGCGGAGAGCTCGCGGGGCGCCGGCGCCGCCGGTTAAAGTGCCGCGGAACAGGGGCCGGGCCGGGCTACCCGCTCCGGGACGCGACTGCCGGGCCCTCGGTCGAGCCGCCCCGGGTGAGTAGCCGCGGACGCGCCACGACCACCCCTGAATCGCCCCGCAGCGGCGCTGCCGGGCCGGGAGCACGGAGAGGCCTGGGGGCCCGAGGCCAGGCTGGACGCCGAGACCTGGGCTCGCTTTACACAACCGCCCCGTCCCGCGAAGCGAAGCGGGTGGAACCGGGGCTGCGGAAACTCACGGACTCCTTGGAGGGAGCGAGTTATTTCAGCTGCGCAGTGTTAGAGCGGTAGGAAGGCCCAGCGCCGACCCCAGGCTTTCCGGTAAATGTCTGTTTCCACCAAGTGAGTTCGGACAGTAGCATCTGGGGCTCCCGGAGTGGAAGCCGTCAGCACTGGCACCTTGGAGCTGCGGTTCTCAAGTTTCCCTGGCCCGGGATCTCTGAGCGCCGCGTAAAATGAAATCCGGACGGTGGGTCCGGGTCAGGCCCGGGATCTGCATTTAAGCAGCCTCAACCCAAGTCCCCGTAGTTCGTGGGTGGGTGGCCCCGGGACCATCCTTTGAGACGCAGTGGTTCGGGGGAGAGTTCACAAAGATCAGCTGGGCTAACGGTGGAGTCAGAGGCTGGACTGCTTCTTGAGCCCCCTCGGTTTACAAACGACAGAGTTGTGGTGACCAACTCAGGGCCATTTAAACTTGTAGGTGGAATTAGCTCCATTCTACAGATGGGAAGACGGAGGTCCAGAGAGGGGTATGGAACTTAGGGATGTGTTGCCAGCTGGTGAGAGGTTGTGCTGAGTCAAGCAGCTATTTTAGCTGAGGCCCTACTTGTGTGTCAGGCCTGGCCCACCTACCAGCTTGGTTAGGGCTTGCGTGGAGTGGGAATCGGCCAGGGGTTTCGGCTCTGGCGTGCATACGTGTGGCGCTGCAGGTAGCGTTCTCAGAGAATTGCTCTGGTTCCTGACCAGGGAACTAAGTTGAGGTTGTGGCCGCACCCCTGCCTGGGGCTGGGCCACCCTGAGCCCCTCATTCCACCTCTGAGTTGCTTTGGGTCCTGTGGCTCCTGAAAAGATTTTCAGCTCTAATAGTCATCTTCCTGTTCACCTGCTGGGTGCCAGGTGCAAAGGTGAACGACACATAGGTGCTGGCTCATAGGTATTCCTGGAGTGAGGATGAGCGCGGTGAAGAGTATATTCAAGGACACAAGTGCCCGCCCTGCGGCGGAAGCCCAGATGAAAACAGCCTCGTCTGCAAGCTCAAGACTGTGAACTTTGTCCCATGGTGCTGAGGACCAATGCTACAGGCTTAGATGGTGGTCAGTTTTCAGTTTTAGAAAGGCCACCTGGGTGGCTCTGCAGGGCAGGTAGAGGGCTAGCCCTTCATTCTGTGAGTATCTGATTCTGCGCTGTGGGCCAGGCTCCAGGCTGTGCTGGCTTTTCAGCTGTGCCCCAGAGCAGGCCCTGCTGTGGTGAGCTTGGTGCTGATGGGCACATGGGCTTTGAGACAACTGGGGATGCAGAGGTTAGGCCTGGAGACAGGGTTTGTGAGTCAGACTTTCTTAGGAGTCAGTGGAGAGGGGAGGAGAGGAGGATGGAGTCCTGGGGAGGAGAGCTTGCCAGAGGAGGTGGGGAGGTCTGAGAGGGGCTGCAGTAAGAAAGCCCAGCAGTGAGGGAGGAGCTTGTAGGGTCAGATGAGGCAGAGAGACAAAGGGCACTGGCCTGAGGCTGGTTGGTGCTGTTCTGGGTTCAGAATGACACTGCTCTGGCCCCGCTGGGGCTTAGGGATGGGTGATACCGGGCTGTGGAGTGTGGGGTGGGAGGAGAGGGTGTGAAGGGCCCTGCAGCCACAGTTGGAGGTTGAAATGGGCAAACAGCATGTGTCTGCCTGTCCCCTTGGGGGATTTTCTCCCTGGCTTAGAAGGCCATGCCTCAAGTGGCCTTGCATTAGAGGTCCCAGGTGGCCTGCCGGAAGGGACACGATTTGTTTGGCTGCCTAAGCCAGATAACTTTGTGGCCTTTTGAACTGGAGGCCCTGGCAAGCCACTGCTCTTCTCAGAACAGTCTCCTTTTCTGTACAATGGGGTGATGATAGGGGCAATGAAGTGATTTGAGTCTATGAGAGAAGCAACCTTTGGAGATTTTCTGACTTTCTCCCTTCAGTCATAAATTCTGCTAGGTCTGGGTTTCTGAAAGAGCTACCCCACAGTGGCTTTCCTATCTGGGGGATTAGTAAGTGCTCATTAAATGCTTGAATGGGTGAATTAATTAATACATACCTTCCTCCAAGGCCAGTGCCAGAGCCTGCCCATCCAGGGGAGGTGGTTTGAACTTCCTCCTCTTTCTTCACAAGCAGAGCAAAGGTCAGGGCCTCTGCCGGAGCCTGGAAAATCACTGTGTCAAGCCCCCGTGGCTCTGACCCAGACCCTGGGGACAGGCTCTGTGCAGCCATGGCATGGTGAGATGCCTGGCTTCCAGAACACCTGGGTCTGCAACTCAGTCACCATCAGTTGGCCTTGAGTGAGGCTCTTGGTCTTCAGCCTCAGTTTCTCCATCTGTAACTGGAGCCTCAGTTTCTCCATCTGTAACATGGGGCTGACATCAGTTCTGCCTCCCCAGCAGGGTGGTTAGGAAACTCAGAAGAAACAGTAGATAGGAAAGCAAGTTGAAG
Organism: Cheracebus regulus; assembly: GCA_963574635.1. Classification (NCBI taxonomy): domain Eukaryota; kingdom Metazoa; phylum Chordata; class Mammalia; order Primates; family Pitheciidae; genus Cheracebus; species Cheracebus regulus. Next base: position 4,880 of record CAUYQU010087017.1, read on the forward strand.
GATTTAAGAGCGCTGTGTAAATTTAGGGGTAAGAGAGGCAGAACCAAAAAAAAAGAAAAAGAAAAAAAGGGAAATTCCCTGCAACACAAGAATCATGGTAATTCCAGATTCTGTCATTGTTATTCAGACCTTTGCTTCTTAGCCTGATCCATCCCTGGAAGAACAAGGCCATCAGGGTTGTTGACATGTCCCGCTGATCCAGTCTCCACCCACACAGGTGGAATTTTCCACTTCATTCTTTTGCAAATATTAATCAAGGCCCTGGCTGGTCAACAGTGGATTCGTTGTCTCATGGAGTGAGCCGTTTCTGGTACCTACTGGCTGTCTCCCAGGGTCCCTGGTGGTGAGCCTGAGCTGGGAGGGGAGCTGTTGGGAGAACTCCTGACCTCAGTGCTCCCTTAACCCCATGTTCCGCTCCAGCTGGTTAAGTTTGGCAGGGTCACCTTTAATCCCTGCTTCAAGGGAGAGACCCTGAAGCCACACTGAGAGCTTGCACCCTACTGTTCCCAGCAGGGCTACAAAACTGCATTTTCTCTGCTCCAGTAGGAGGGGCTGGCCCAGGAGAGCCCACAGACTCAGGCCAGGTGTTAACTATACCACTCCTACTGGTTCCTGTGAGGTCACGTACATATGTCCTGTTCATGGCTGTAATCCCTGTGCCTTGTCTCCTGGGGACTTGTGTTGATTTTCACATTGTTATCACACTGGGGCCTCAAAGAAAGCCTCGAATGCAGAGGATGCCGGTACTATTGTCTTCCTCTCAAAGCTCCATCTGTAAACAGGAGTGATGGAGTTAGCCTCACAGGACCACAGGGAGGACCACCCTATCACCCAATGGTAGGCCCTGCATTGGGCACATGAAGCAGGGTCGGTGGTATATTTTTTGATCCATGATACTTGAATTTATTTGTTGTTAATAATATTATTGGTCATAGATGTAGCATCACATTCCACACTTTACGGAGGAAGAAATGGAATGAATGAGGGTATGTAAGAAGAGGGAGGATGAAACTCAGGCCATGCTGTAAACTTGATAAAATCACCATGTAGTTTTAGCTTCACACTTTTCTTTCCTTTTTTTTTTTGACCAACAGTGGTAGTTCTGTTGCCAGTGCAGTGGTACGATCTTAGCTCACTAAACTCAAGTGACTCTTCTGCCTCAGGCTCCCAAGTAGCTAGGACTACAGGTGTACACCACCATGCCAGGCTAATTTTTTCTTTCTTTTTTTATTTTTTAGAGACGAAGTCTTGCTGTGTTACCCAGGCTGATATTGAACTTCTGACCTCAAGCAGTGCTCCTTCCTTGGCCTCCCAAAGTGCTAGGATTACAGGCATGAGCCACTGCAGCTGGTCCTTTTCATTCTTTGAAGTGTATTTTTAGCTCTTATTTTCTTTTACCTTCAACAAAACCTATGAAATGAGTGGTTGCATTCTCATTGCATAGATGAGGAAACCAAGGCCCAGGGATGCTAAACCTTGAGTATAGCAGAGTGGAGGCTGCAACCTAAGGATCTTGACTACCAGCCACTTTCAGTTCTCTTTTAATGTAGTGAAACTTGAACATGGAACCTCAATGCATGACACAGACTCAGGCGACCCTCCATATTAGTGTGAGTTTATTTTATTGATTTATTTTGAGATCGAGTTTTGCTCTTGTCTCCCAGGCTAGAGTGCAATGGTTCAATCTCAGCTCACTGCAACCTCTGCCTCCTGGGTTCAAGCGATTCTCCTGACTCAACCTCCTGAGTAGCTGGGATTACAGGCGCCTGCCACCACACCCAGCTAATTTTTGGATTTTCAGTAGAGATGGGGTTTCACCACGTTGACCAGCTGGTCTCAAACTCCTGACCTCAGGTGATCTGCCCGCCTCAGCCTTCCAAAGTGCTGGGATGACAGGCGTGAGCCACTGCACCCAGCTGTGAGTTTGTTTTATAACTTTATATTTGTGATTTTTTTTGTGTGTGTGTATCATAGTTAGAACAGTGATGCCATTTTCAGGAGCACACTAGAAACCAGGGGCCATGAGTGCAGGTTGATGTCTTACACTAGCCCCAGCTCCTGATGTATTTCAGTACTTTAGTGATAGAGTGATTTCCAGTTGATACAAAGAAGCAGTCAGTTTTTCAAACAGCTCACCTTGCAGTCTTAGGACCCTCTGCAGTTAAACCGATCCAGAAGTTTGAAGGGGAAACGGTGGTGGGTGTGTGTGTGAAAGCTGGCTGGCTAACCATGGCTGGCCAAGATGCTTTGACCAACAGGAGCACCCAGCACACAACCTGGACCTTGCAGAGAGCTATGATCCTGCCCCTGCACTCCAGCCTGAGCGACAGATGTGTCTGCTGGAAGTGGCTCTGCTCGTACTGCTGTGGAAGTGTGCCAATGAGCACAGAAAATCAAACCGGCTTTGCAGCGCCTGTGATGTATTTATAGGAAATACTGGAGTTGGCACAGCAGACGGTGGGAAGGGAAGCTTCGTCCTAGCATCTCTGGCCAACCTCCTAAGCGATCAGATTTGGGGTCTCCAGGGGATCAATTTCTGGCCCATAACAGTGGTTTTCAAACTCTCCATGGTGAAAGACTAGATGATTGTTTTTAAAATTGTCATCTTTCATGGGCCAATTTTTAAAATATGAAAATTGTTATAATAAAATTGAAGATATATGAAAAGATAAGCCCATTATCTGCTTATTAGACTCAGTGGACATGAGGCGGCCGTGTCCAATGATGAAACTGCACAAGTTTCTACACTCTGACTTTCAATTCTGTACTTATCTTTCACAGACAATCACAAATAGTGCGTGGGCCAGCTCCCGTCACAGAGTGCACTGTATCCTGTCCCTTCTGGAGGTGAGGTGGGTGTTAACTGAGATTTTTAAAAAACGGGTTAAAAGTTTACTTGAAAAAGGAAGCTGGTGATGAGCACTTGCAGAACACCCCAAACATCTGGGGAATTGTTGGAAATTCCTTGTTGCAAGCCAGGCCTGTGCCACAGAGATGCTCCCACCTCTGTACTTTCCCTCACTCTGCTAGTGAGATCTGAGATTTCAAACAAACAACTACAAAAATCCTTTTCATCATGGAAGATTTGAAACCTGTTCAAAATTAGCCAGAAGAAATGATGGAGCTGGGAATTTCGTGTTCCCATCACATAACTTCGTTAGCATCGCCTCATGGGGGTCCTGTTTTGTATGTCCTCCTAATCCCGGGGTGATTGTAAGCCAAATCCTAGGTAACTTTTTTGTTTTTGAGACAAGGTCTTGCTCTGTCACCCAGGCTGGGGTGCAGTGGCAGGATCATAGCTCATGTAACCTCAAACTCCTGGGCTCAAGCAATCCTCCCACCTCAGCTTTCCAGGTAGCCGGGACTACAGGTGTGTGCCACCATGTCCAGCTAATAAAAAATTTTGTTTAAAAAAATAAATAAGTAAAATAAAAATTAAAAATTTTTGTTTTGTAGACATGGGTTTCACAGTGTTGCCCAAGCTGGTCTTGAACACCTGGCCTCAAGCAATCCTCCCACCCCCTCCTCTGCCTCCCAGAGTGCTGAGATTACAGCACTCTGGTGAGCCACCACACCCAGTCTTAAATATTTATCTTTAGAAATAGTTGAATTATATAAGTGTACAAGTTTGAATAGCTTAGAGTATAAAGGAAAGAAAAAAATAGTTGAATTATTCTCTTAAAGGTATTTTGAAATGTACAATAGATTGTTAACTATAGTCACAATACTGATCTGTCAAATACTAGATCTCATTTCTTCTATCTAATTGTGTATTATACCTGTTACTCGACCTATCTTCCCCCATCCTCCCTACCCTTCCTGAACCCTAATAACTGCCCACCTACCCTCTATCTTCATGAGATCCACTTTTTTTTTTTTTTTTAGCTCCCCACTGTGAGTGAGAATGTGATTTTTGACTTTCTGTGCTTGGCTTATTTCACTTAACATAATGACCTCCAGCTCCATCCATGTTGCTGCAAATGACAGGATCTCATTCTTTCTTATGGTTGAATAGTACTCCACTGTGTATAAGATTTTTAAAATCTATTTGTCCATTAATGGGTACTTAGTTTGATTCCATGTCTTGGCTATTGGGAGTAGAGCTGCAGCATGGGCATGCAGATATCTCATTGATATATTGATTTCCTTTCTTCTATATATCCAGCGCAGTAGTGGGATTGTTGAATTATATGATACTTCTATTTTGTTTTTTTTCTGAGGCATCTCCATATTGTTTTCCATAGTGGCTGTACTAATTTACATTCCCACAAACAATGTACAAAGGTTCACGAAAGGGTGAGTTTAAACAACATAACCACAGGATCACAGTCACGTCTGACGAATAATGATTTTTTGACATCCTCACATACCCACTCAGTGTTCAGATTACCAGGGTCCAGTCAAGAGCGGCACATTCTCATGGTTGGATCTTGCTTCTCTCACAGCCTGTAGGCTTCCCTTCCTCTCTCTCATCTCTCTCTTATTTATCCATTCTATATTTGGATCTATTGTTGAAGAACTGTGGGGTTTCCCTTCGCCTGGATTCTGCTGATGGTGGACCTTTGCAAGTTGCTCTGACCTTTGCATTTCCTGTGAATCAGTGGATTGATCTAGAAGTGTGATCAGATTCAGGTTTGAACTTTTGGGCAAGGATGTTTTGTAGGTGATGTTGCATTCTTCTGTTCAGACCCCTGCCTGGACTGTATGGAGAAGTCAGTCTTTTAATTGTCTCCTGGGTGTGAAGTCACCTTGGTGAGTCCCCAGCTGACCCTTGCCCTTATCTTTTTTCCTTCTGCTGGTCTGGGCTTCCCCTTGTTCTGAGATCACCCTGGCTGCTCTGTGGGGAGCTGGTTGTGGGGTGGCCTGAGGAGGCATCAGTAGTAGCAGGGACACTGCTAGGATGTTGTGGGGAGGGTTCCAGTGGGAGATGATGGGGCCTGATCCAGGTGGTGTCCAAGGGGTGGACAAAAGTGGGCAGATTCTGCAGCGCCAGCCTCATTCTTATGAGAGAAGCTACTGCCCCTTAGGCCTTGGCTTCTGTGTCTGTTTTTTCTCCCTGGACAGTGCATTTTTATATACCAGTCACATGACAAGCATTTATTGAGTGCCTGCTGCATACCTGGCTCTGAGAGCTTCCAGCTGTCCCCGCTGCTGTCTGTAAGTGAACGCACATGGTGGGAAGAGCAGCTCTGCCAGGTGGGAGCTTGGTAACTCGGGGCCTCTGCAGCCTGCCGTGTACCTGGCATGAGGAGGGCCTTCAACTCCCCTGGAGAGGGAAGAGCAGTTGTCTTTCTCTCGCTGCTATGTTACTGCATAAGAGCTGGGACACCAGCACCTTCTGTCCCCTCAGCCTGCCTCTGGCTGTGCTCCAGCTTACCACGCCCACCTCTCCACTTTCACCCAAGGCCCTCTGTGCTGCAGAGCCCACTCACCCAGGGACAGTGCAGTGCGGAGTGCAGGGACTTCACATCTGGAGCGGAGTGGCCACTGTTCCTCAGGGGCTGGCCTGAGGCATTGCAGCCCCCCCTCCCCCTGGTCTATCAAGTACTTGACTCTGGGAGGGGCCCCTAAGGGATTCGGGTCTCCCCAGCAGTGACCTCTGTTATACCCTGCCTCTTACCCATGGCTGGGCACCCATAGCACCTGCACAGACTGGATCCACAGACACACCTGTAAGGGAAAGAAATGGTAGGCGACCCCGAAGAGCTGTCCCTGGAGGTTGAGCAGCCTGGGCCCCCCACCCCTGCCTGGGTGTTAGGACTCTAGGTTTCTAACTTTACATTTTTTTATTTATTTTATTTTATTTTATTTTTTTTTGTGACAGAGTCTCACTGTCTTGTCCAGACTGGAGTACAGTGGTGTGATCTTGGCTTATGGCAACCTCTGGCTCCCAGGTTCAAGTGATTCTCCTGCCTCAGCCTCCCGAGTAGCTGGGACTACAAGATGTGTGCCACCATGCCTGGCTAATTTTCATATATTTAGTAGAGACGGGGTTTTACCATGTTGATTAGGCTGGTCTTGAACTCCTGACCTTAGGTGATCTGCCCGCCTCAACCTCCCAAAGTGCTGGGATTACAGGTGTGAGCCATTGCATAGCCTCCCACCTTACACTCTGGTTTTGGTGTAGACTACCATGAAGGTTTTAAAAACTGGGGAAGCAGCTAGAGACTGGAGGGGTGTGTGCAGAGGGCAGAGGCCTGGAACGTGAAGCACAGGGTTCCTGGGCTGAGGAAGCACCCACTGTGGGGCAGCAGAGGGGCGGCAGGGGGCAGACTCACAGGCATCGGAGGTGCCCTTGCCTTACCAACAGGAAACCCCTGCCCTGGTTCACATGGTGAGGCCTGGCAGAGCTCTGATGCGCTGTCAGACCTCAGGGCTCCACCTTGGATTTTTGTGGCAGCATGTGGAACGTCCTGACCAGCCTCAGCCCCGCCCCATCTGCCCCTCTTCACCAGGAGGATCAGAGGGCAGGAGGGTTCTGCCCAAGCAGCCAGGGCACAAGGGGCCAAGTGATGTGGCCTTGTCCACATGGTCCAGAATCATCTCCCAGGTGGCAGTTTCCTATTCAGTTGTTAATTGTGTATCAATATGTGGGGGATAAGATTCCTGGGAAGAGGAACTTGACACTGAAGAAAATGCCTTTTTTTTTTCTTTTTTTTTTTTTAATAGAAAGACGGGGTCTTGCTCTATTGCCCATGCTGGAGTGCAGTGGAACAGTGCTAGCTCACTGCAGCCTTGAAATCCTGGGCCCAGGTGACTCTCCTGCCTCAGCCTCCTGAGTAGCTAGGACCACAGGTACACGCCACTGAGCCTGGCTAATTAAAAAACAAATTTTTTTTTTAGAAAAAATGTCTGGGTCTTGCTATGTTGCCTAGGCTGGTCTTCAGCTCCTCAGTTACATCAAGCAGTCTTCCTGCCTCAGCCCAGAAGATGCTTTCAGAAAAACTGTTTTACACTTTTTAATTGAGGTGCAACAGTTCTACAGTAAAGTGTACCTCGCACTGGGTTTGATCTGTGTGTATGCCTGGGTAACCATTACCAGGTTTGGATCCAGAACATTCCTAGGGGGTGCCTTCTGTTGGTCCTGGCACAGGTGTATGAGCTCAGCATCCACATCTCAGACTGCCCAGGTTGGGTTTGCTGTAGGCCACGCGCAGCCTCATCCTCTGCACACGTTCCCTCAGCCAGCATGACGGAATGCCAGCCTCAGGCCAGGCTCAGCACTCAGTGGGAGGCAAGGGCGTGGAGCCCTCAGCCAGGGATGCGGGCCTTCCACAGCTCATCTCATTGTTAGCCTGTTGAGGTCCCAGTAAGTGACACAGAGAAGTCCCAGGATGGATGTGATCAGTGGTGAGGAGGGCTTCCCAGGGAAATCAAGGCCTGGGGGAAGGTGAGGAGTGAGTAGGTGAAAGGAGGTTAGGACCTGTGCCTGGAGGAAGGAACAGCATGTGCAAAGGCCCTGGGGAGGAAGGGAAGGTCTACCATGCACCTGGGGCCCAGAGAGTGAGGCTCACAGTGGGATGATGGCTACAGAGGCAGGGGCCTGGCCTGGTTGGGCTTAGGACAAGAGGGCCTGGGGGGCCATGAGGAAGCTTGTCCCACTGTCTTCGGGAGGTGAGGGGCCTGGGTTGGGGGTGGCATGAAGTTCCTGTGGGAGGAGGAGCAGCCGCCCAGGATTACTCCCTGGACCACCACAGCCTCTGGGCCCAGCCAGGTCTCATTCTCTAACCGGGATCCTTCCCACCCTTAGCCACTGCACTGCATTCCCCTCAGCCCACCACAGGGCTGGGTATTCAGACAGTTGTGCTCCTGAGGGCTCTGCTGGGATGCAGAAAAGCAGCCAAGCCTTCTTGGCTTGAGACCCCTGGCATGGGAACTTGGGGTCTTGTACCCTTTCGCATGCTGACCATGACCTTTGGCTCCTGTGATGTGGCTTTGTCGGTGGGGCCTGTGCTGGAGAGGGTCCCAGCCTCTGGTTTGACATGGGGCAGTGGCTTGACCTCTTCAGCCTTGTTTTTCTCTCTCTGACATGGGGCTGATGGTGATGGAGAGATGATGAAGACTCTCCACCCCACCTGGCATCTTTGGGGGCTTAAATGTGATAACCCACGTGATGTGCTCAGCAGGGGTAGCTGCTCCTGTTAATATAACTCAGTTTGGTCCCATAGTTGAATGGAGCTCTATGATCAGACAAAGGCAACCAAAGAGTAGCGTATTTTACCCACACAAAGCCCAGCCTGTCATGCAGGGAATCTCGTTTGAGGTCTCACAGAGATTGCAGGTCAAAGTCAGTACTAGAAGGCGAGGTGGAAAAGAGCAGGTGACCTGCCCTGAATCCTCCTTTGGCGAATGACCCCCAGATGGGCAAAGGTGGCCATGGTCCTTACCACATGTTTTGCAGTTCCCCGGAAAGACTGTCATCATCAGCCTGGCCCATGGCCACAGTGACAGGTGTGAAGGTCGAGTGTAAGCCTGGGGCATTGCTGGCTTCAGGGTGCCTGGGCTCAGGGCTGTAAAATAACTTTCTGGGCTTTGAAGCTCATGTGTAGCTGAGCTTTGTGATAGGACTACCTGAGCCTTGTCCACAGCTGCCTTTCTAGCTCTTGGTCTACCCTGGGAGAGAAGCTACCCTGGCCAAGAGCTAGAAAGAAAACACATGTGTACACCAGGATGTGGTGAGGAAGCAAGTGCTGCTGGGGGCCCTGTGCGAAGGGTCCTTTCAGGAAGCTTCCTCATTACTCCAGCCGTGTGAGTCTGTAGGCAGATGAGTCGCAAGTACGGACACTTCTGGAATGGTGCGTAAGCATTTTCTTCTGGGCATGATCCTTTTGCAGCTTAACTCCACCAAAGTAATAAAATGTGTTGTGCAATTGGCCACATGTTCAAAATTACATGGAAATCTGTCTTGTCTTATAAAGCAATCAGTTTTCTAACCACAAAGTTCTGCAGGCTTTGCAATAGCAGTCTTTGACTTTTTTTTGTTTTTTGTTTTTTTTTGAGAGAGTCTCGCTGTGTCACCCAGGCTGGAGTGCTGTGTCGCCTAGGCTGGAGTGCAGTGGTGCAATCTGGGCTTACTGCAAACTCTGACTCCCAGGTTCAAGAGATTCTCCTGCCTTAGTCTCCGGAGTAGCTGGGATTACGGGTGCCCACCACCACACCTGGCTATTTTTTTGCTTTTTTAGTAGAGATGGGGTTTCACCATGTTGGCCAGGCTGGTTTTGAACCTGACCTCAAGTGATCCACCTGCCTTGGCCTCCCAAAGTGCTGGGATTACAGGTGCAAGCCACTGCACCCCACCCATCTTTGACTACTGATTTGAGAATTTGAAATGAGAATTGTCAGCTGATGCTACAAAGGGCTGTGGCGATGAAAGCCACCAGCCATAACCAGTAAGACGTGGTGGCCCCCGTGTTTGTTACTTCACTCTCTGCTTGATCTGCTCCCTTCACTGGCATTGGGAGTGGGGGTTTGGAGTCGACCAAAGCCTGCTTCCCACAGAGTGGCACTACAGGGACCAGGTGTCCATCACCAAGGCCAGCTGGCCAGATGGAAGGTGTGGCTTGGTGGGGCTGCCCAGTACCCCGGAGGGCGCATGTCACGTGAGTTTTTTCCTCTTGACTGTATGGTAGACCAGGCAAAAGTCTCTTTCTTGTGCATGGCGGTTGGCAAAGCCACATCTTCCTCTTCTGGTCCAAATGCTGGACTGGACCTGGCCACGGTTGGTTTCAGGAAACAGAGTGGGCTGGGGGTGTAGGCACCCCAAGTCAAAAGGGAAGTCTCGAATGCCACCTCACCAACTTCAGAACCCAGCCATGGCAGGGAGGACTCCACCCCCAACACACAGAAGTGAACACACATGTAATCCTGTCTTTCCCTGCTCCCATTCCTGCCCACCTTCCCTCCTGCCAATGCCAGGCAGCCCCTTCCCTGCCCAGGCAGCCCAGGGAAGTGGAAGGGGCTGCTTCCCTGGAACTCCTGCAGCATGCCAGTCAGTCTGCCCACCCACCCAGCCTGCTGGCCTGAGAGGGCATGCTGCTAGCAGCTTAGGAGTTTCACTGCCCTCAAGGAGTTCCCTCTGAGTAGCAGGCCCCTCCCTCATGTGGGGAGGGTGGGAGCATCAAGGGGAGGTGTTGGAGCAGAGTTGTGATGCGGGGTGGGGTTTTTGAATGATTGAGGATGGAATCCTCCCTGCCCCCAGGAATGCCTCCCTGCTCAGAGGTTACTGCTGTCTTCAAGTTCCTTTATACCCTTCTCCCTCATAGGTTTGATTTACTTAACAAGATCCAGAATTCAGTTGCATGTAGGATTTTGTTGGGGATTTAACCACTTTAAGCATAATTCAGTGGCATTAAATATATTCACAGTGTTGTGCACCGATCACCACCACTATTCATTTCCAATTCTTTTTTGGTATCGCCTCAAACAGAAGCTCTCTTCCCCCAAACAGTAACTCCTTGTTTTCCTCCCCCTCGTCCCCGGTAACCTCGAATCTGTTTTCTGTTTCTATGAATTTGCCTATTCTAGGTAACTCATATAAGTGGAATCACACAATATTTGTCCTTTGGTGTCTGGCTTATTTCACTTAGCATAATGCTTTCAAGGCCCAGCCATGTTGTAGCATGTGCCAGAATTTCATTCCTTTCGTAAGGCTGAATAATATGCCATTATATGTTCATACCACATTTTGTTTATCCACTCATCTGTTGATAGACATTTGAGTTGTTTCCACCTTTTTGCTGTTGTGAATAATGATGTTGTAAACATTGGTGTAAGAGTATCTGTTCATGTTTCTGCTTTCAGGTTTTTGGAGTATATACCTAGGAGTGGGATGACTGGACCACATGGTCTGTGTTTAGGAGCTGCTAACCTGTCTTCTACAGACTTGACAGCGTTTTACATTCCTACCAGCAGTGTGCAAGGGTTTCCGTCTCTCCATATCCTCATCAGCACTTGTTTTCTTTCCTGTTTGTTTTTATTATAGCCGTCCTGGTGGGTGTGAAGTGGTATTTCACTGTGATTTTGATTTATATTTTCCTAATGACTAGCAACGTTGAGCATCTTTTCATGTGTTTATTGGCCATTTGTGTTTCTTCCTTAGAGAAATGTCTATTCAAGTCCTTTGGCCATTTTCTATTTGGGTTGTTTGTTGTTGAGTTATAGTTTTGGACACATTCTAGATATTAATCTCATCGGATATATGATTTGCAAATGTTTTTCTCTTTTCTTTGGGTTGTCATTTCATTCTTGATCCTGCCCTTTAATGCAGTAAAGTGTTTATTTTACTGATTGTAATTTCACTAATTGGAGTGTCTTTTTTTTTTTTTTTAATATTTCTTAGTCAATCTAGCTAAGTCAGTCTAGCTAAAGGTTTGTCATTTTTTGTTTATTTTTGCCCCCAAAGACCTAACTTTGGCTTCTTTGATTCTATTGTTTTTCTATTTTCTGCTTTATTTATCTTCACTCTAATCTTTATTACTTTCTTTCATCTGCTAGCTTTTGGTTAAGTTTGTTCTTTCTCTAGTTCTTTTTCTTTTTTTTTAAATGGAGTCTTGCTTGAGTGTTGTGATCGAAGCTGTATCTGTTTCAGAGGGCACCCCAAGCCCAGGAACGCTGTGCTTCTTGCAGACTCTCAGAGGTACCGCTTTGGGGGTCTTGGATAAGATTTGGAAGAATTCTTTGGATTACCAGGCAGAGACTCTTGTTCTCTTGCCTTACTTTCTCACAAATAAATGGAATCTCTCTCTGTGTTGAGCTGCCTGGAGCTACAGGTAGAGTGACACAAGCACCCCTGTGGCCACAACCACTGTGACTGCGCTGGGTCAGACCTGAAGCCAGCACAGGACTGGGTCTTGCCCAAGGCATGCTGTAACCACTACATGGCCACCGCCTATGTTTACACAAGGCCCTGGGGCTCTACCGTCAGCCAGCAGTGAAGCCAGCCAGGCTTGTGGCCTTCCCTTCGGGGTGGCAGGTTTCACCCCCTGCCCCCCCAGGCAGGTCTAGAGATGCTGTCCGGGAGCCAGGGACTGGTCAAAAACCTTAGAAACCTACTTCATATTCTATTGTACTGCAGCTGAGCTGGCACTCACACAGTGTGACACAGTCCTCTCCACAGCTCCCTTTCCTTTCCACAGGCAGAGGAGCCTCACACCATGGCCACCACCATAGGCCTACTGGGAATACTGCCAGGATACTACCGGTATTCACTTAAGGCTCAAGGGCTCTCTGCCAGCTTGTGGTGAATGCCTCCAGGCCTGAGACTTGCCCTTCAGGACAGTGGGCTCCCCTCTGGCCCAGGGTTGGTCTGGAAAGGCCATTTAAGAGCTAAGGCCTGGAATCAGGGAACCCAAGAGCCCTCTTGGTGCTCTCCTCCACCGTGGCCCAGCTGGTGCCTGATTTTTGGTTGCTATGAAATTGCTCCCTTTGTGTAGATAGTTGTCAAACTTGGTGTTCCTGTGGGGGTGGGGAGTGAGGGAGTGATTGATGGAGCCCTCTCTTTGCCATCTTGCTCTTCCCCTCCCTGATTTCAGTCTTTTAAGATGTGTTAAGACTTGTTTCGTTGCCTAACATGTGGTCTCTCCTGGAGAATGTTCCATGTGCACTTGGAAAAAGTGTGGATTCTCTTGTTGTAGTGAATGTTTTGTATATATCTGTCAGGTCTCCAACTGGTTATAGTGTTATTCAAGTCCTCTATTTCCAGATTGGTCTTCTGTCTGGCTTCTATCCATTATTGAAATCTGAGTATTGAAGTCTCCAGTTATTGTTGTAGGACTGTTTATTTCTCCCTTCAAATCTCTGTTTGCTTCATATATTTTGGGACCCTGTTATTTGGTGCATATATGAATGTGTGTTTTAAAACTTCACATATATGCGTGTGTGTGTGTGTGTGTGTGTGTTGTGTGTATATGTATGTGTGTATATATATGTGTGTATATATATATATGGTCTCATCTAGGCCACAACCTGTAATTTTCCTTTTGTGTGCTGAATATATTTTTAGGATTCATTCATATGATGTGAGGTGCTATATTTCCTTCATTTTCACAGTGGTGTGGGGTTTCTTTGACCAATTGAACTACAGCTTTTTCTATGTCCTTTGTATTTCCATATACATTTTGAAATCAGCATTTCAATTTCCACACACACACACACAAAGCCTGCCGAGGTTGGCATTGCATCGAATCTATAAATCAATTTGGGGAAAATTGACATCATAACAATATTGAGTCTTCTTGTTCACGGTATTTATTTAGGTCATCTTTAACTTCTGTCACTGTTTTGTAGTTTTCAGTAAATAGGTCCTGTGTATATTTTATTACTAAGTATACCATATTTCCTGATCCTCTTGTAAGTGATATTGTTTTGTCTTGTGGTTGCTCATGGAGGGTGGGATCAACCCCCTACCACCCAAAGTTGGTTTGAAAGTTGAGACTAAAGACATCACACACACACCAAGTGGCTACAATGAGGTTTACTGCTCATAAATGGAGCTTTATAAGGAGAGCAGGGCAAGCACTCAGGCTGGTCTGCCATGGCTGGTCTGTGAAGGAAAGGGCAAGTGTTCCTGGTTTTTATTATGGTTAGGGAGTGGGGTCGAGGTGAGAATGCCAAACATGAATTGGATTTGTATGACTCGAACCTCCCCACTGATACTTGGGGCAGGAATGCCAGGGCTTTTTTATTCACTTGCCCAGCTGTGGAGCAAGAGGGGAAGAGGGAGGGGAGGAGCTTGAAAGTAGTCAGTAGTTAAACATCAAAAATGGAGTCAGGCTCTATTATATTTTAAAAACACTTTAAAAAAAGACGGTTTTAGGCTCACAGCAAAATTGAGAGGAAGGAAGAGATTTCCCATATAGGCTTTGCCCCCACATATACAGAATCCTCCCGTTAACATATAGGCTTTGCCCCCACATATACGTAATCCTCCTGTTAACATATAGGCTTTGCCCCCACATACACAGAATCCTCCCATTAACATTTAGGCTTTGCCCCCACATATAGGTAATCCTCCCGTTAACATATAGGCTTTGCCCCCACATATACAGAATCCTCCCGTTAACATATAGGCTTTGCCCCCACATATACGTAATCCTCCCGTTAACATATAGGCTTTGCCCCCACATATACGTAATCCTCCCGTTAACATATAGGCTTTACCCCCACATATACGTAATCCTCCCGTTAACATATAGGCTTTGCCCCCACATATACATAATCCTCCCATTAACCAATATCCTCCCACCAAAGTGGGATGTTTACAACTGATAAACCTATATTGGCACATCACTATCACCTAAAGCCCATAGTTTACATTAGGGTTTACTCTTGGTATTGTACATTCTATAGGTTTCGACAAATGTATAATGACCTATATCTGCCACTATACAGAAAACAGAGTAGTTTCCTGCCCTAAAAATCCTCCGTGGTCTGCCTGTTTATCCCTCTCCTAACTCCTGACAATCACTGATCGTTTTACTGTTTCCACAGTTTTGCCTTTTCCAGGATGTAATATCTTTGAACTCATATGGTTTGTAGCCTTTCCTGATTGGCTTCTTTCACTTAGTAATATGATTTTAAGTTTCCTCCATGTTTTCTCATGATTTCCTGGCTCATTTCTTTTGAGCACTAAATGATATTCCATTGACTGGATGTACCACAGTTTATCTGTTCACCTACTGAAGGATGTCTTGATTGCTTCCAGCTTTGGGCAATTATGAATAAAACTGCTATAAATATTTATTTCCTGGTTTTTTTATGAACGTATTTTTCATCTCCTTTGGGTAGATAACAAGGAGCACAGTTGCTGGATGACATGGTAAAAGTGTGTTGATTTGTACAAGAAATCACCAAACTGTCTTCCAAAGTGGCTGTACCATTGAGCATTCCCAGCACCAATGAATGAAAGTTCCTGTTGCTTCACATCCCTGTCAGCATTTGATGTTGTCAGTGTCTGGATTTTGGCCATTCTAATATGTGTGTAGTGGTGTCTGTTTTAATTTACATTTTCCTGATGACACAGGATGTGGGGCATCTTCTCATGTGCATCTTTGACATCTGTCTGTCTTCTTTGGTGAGGTGTCTTTTAAGGTCTTTGGGCCATTCTTTAATCAGGTTGTTATTGAGTTTTAAGAATATATTTATTTGTGTATTTACATAGTAATCCTTTATAAGATGTATCTTTTGCCAAGATTTACTCCTAGTCTGTGACTTGTCTTTTAATTCTCGATAGTGTCTTTAGCAAAGTAGAAAACACACATTTGATTGAAGTCCAGCTTGTCAATTCTTTCATGGACTGTGCCTTTGGTGTTGTAATATAAAAAGTTACATCAAATCCAAGATCATCTAGGTATTCTTTCTCCTGTGCTATCTTCTAGGATTTTTATAGTTTTATATTTTACATTTTGGTCTGTGATCCATTTTGAGTTAATTTTTGTGCAGGGCATAAGGTCTTTGTCTATATTTACTTCGTGTGTGTGTGTGTGTGTGTATGTCCAGTTATTTCAGCTCCCTTTGTTGAAAAGACTTTCTTGCTCTATTGTGCTGCCTTTGCTGGTTTGTCAAACATCAGTTGACTATATTTATATGGGTCTATTTCTGGGCTTTCTGTTCTGTTCCATGGATCTATTCACCAATAAGACGTTGTTTTGTTTACTGTAGCTTTATAGTAAATCTTGAAGTCAGGTAGTGTCAGTCCTCCAACTTTGCTCTTCACTTTGAGTATTGTGTTGGACATTCTGGGTCTTTTGCCTCTCCATATATTCTTTGAACCAGTTTGTTAATATCTACAAAATAACTTGCTGTGGTCTTGACTGGGACTGCATTGAATTTGTAGATCAGGTTGAGAAGAACTGACATCTTGACAATATTGAGCCTTCCTATTCACAAACATGAAATATCTCTCCATTATTTAGTTTTTAAATGTTACCAGAGTTTCGTAGTTTTCCTCATATAGCTCTTGTGCCTATTTTGTTAGATTTATACCTAAGTATTTCTTTGGGGTGCTTATTTGTTTAGAGGCAGGGTCTTGCTGTTACATAGGCTGAGGTGCAGTACTCCAGGCTGGAGTGTGGTGGCTCAATCATAGCTCTCTGCAGCCTCAAGCTGTCTTTCCAAGGAGCTAGGACTACAGGTATATACCACCATGCCCAACTAATTTATTTTTTATTAGTTACTTATTTTTGTAAGGATGGTGTATTTAGTCTGTTTTCTCATTGCTATAGAGAACTATCTGAGACTAGGTCATTTATAAGAAAAGAGGTTTAATTGGCTCATGGTTCTGCAAGCTCTACAGGAAACATGCTGGGGGGAGGCCTCAGGAAACTTACAATCATGGCAGAAAGTGAAGGGGAAGCAGGCATGTCTTACATGGCTGGAGCAGGAGGAAGGAAGAGAGGAGAGGGAGGTGCTACACACTTTTAAAAAACTGGATCTCGTGAGAATTCACTCAATATCATGAGAACAGTAAGAGGGAAGTCTGCCCCCATGATCCAGTCACCTCCTCCAATATTGGTGATTACAATTCGACAAGAGAATTGGGCAGGGACACAAACCCAAACCATATCAGATGGGGTCTTGCTGTGTTACCCAGGCTGGTCTCAAGTGATCCTCTCACCTCAGCCTCCCAAAGTGTTGGTGTTATATGAGTCACTGTGCCCAGCCTGGGGTGCTAATTTAAATGGCATTGTGGTTTTTTTTTTTAAATTAATTAATTTATTTATTTTTTAAAGACGGGGTTTCACCATGTTGGTCAGGCTGGTCTTGAACTCCCAACCTCAGGTGATGCTCCTGCCTTGGCCTCCAAAGTGCTTGATTACAGGCATGAGCCACTGTGCCCAGCCAGCATTGTGTTTTTAATTTCAAATTCCACTTGTTTGTTGCTAGTATGTAGGAAAGCAATTGGCTTTTATGTATTAACCTTGTATCCTGAAACCTTGCTATAATTATTAGTTCCAGGAATTTTTTATTCTTTTAGATTTTCTACATAAATAATCATGTTATTAGCAAACAAAGACAGTTTTATTTCTTCCTTCCCAATCTCTATACCTTTTATTTCCTTTTCTTGTCTTATTGCATTAGATAGGACTTTTCCAGTACAGTACTGAAAAGGAGTAGTTCAAAGGACATCCTTGCCTTGTTCCTGGTGTTAGTGGGAAAGCTTTGAGTTTTTCACTACCAGGTATGATGTTAGTGGTAGGGTTTTTATAGATATTCTTTACCAAGTTGAGGAAGTTTCCTTCTACTCTTGGTTTACTGAGAGTTTCTATCATTGATGGATGTTAAATTTTGTCAAATGCTTTTCCTGCATCTATTAATATGATCATGTGAGTTTTCTGTTTCAGCTTGTTGATGTGATAGATTACATTAACTCATTTTTGAATGTTGAACCACTCTTGCATACCTGAGATAAAACCTACTTGGTTATGGTATATAATTATTTCTATACATACTTTGATTCAGTTTTCTAATTATTTTTATCTATGTTAATGAAAGATAATGGCCTGTAGTTTGTTTTTAACTGTAATGTCTTTGTCTGGTTTTGATACTAGGATGGTGCTAGCCTCACAGAATGAGTTAGGAAGTAATTCCTCTGTTTCTGTCTTCTAGAAGAGACTGTAGAGTACTGGTATAATTCTTTCCTTAAATGTTTGATAGAAATTACCAGTGAGATTAGTCAAGCTTGGTGCTTTCTCAGTTATTGATTCAATTTAATAGATATTAGCTTATTCGGAGTGTCTGTTTCTTCTTGTGGGAGTTTGGCAGCTTGTATCTTTCAAGTAATTAGTCCATTTCATCTAAATTATCTACTTTATAAAGATGTATTTCCTGGTTATAGATAATTTTTCAATTTTAGTAAACTAGTAGAGGTTCATTTTTCTTTCAGTATTTAAAGTTGTCACTCCATTATCTTCTGGATTGCATGTTTTCTGAGAAGTTTGCTGTCACTGTTACATTTATTCCTCTGCATATGTTTCTTTTTATCTGGCTACTTAATGATTTTCTCTTTATTTTGGAGTTTCAGCAACTTAACTGTGATGTACTTAGATGTGTTTTTCTTTGTACTAATCCTGTGTGGGATGCTCTAAGCTACTTGAATCCAGTGTTTTGTCTTGCACTACTTTGGGTAAGTCTCAGCAATTCTCTCTCCAAATATTTCTCCTCCTTTGTTCTCTGTTCTTCTTTTGCCCTGGCCCTCCTTCCCCACTATTTCCCTCTCAGACTCCAGTCATCCATACTTTAGTTTGATATTGTCCCAGAGTTGTTGGTTCTTTTGTTTCTCTCTCTCTTCCCCTTTCACTCTTTCTTCTCTTTGTATTTCCAGATTGTTTTCTGTGCTGTATCCAGTTAAAAATTGTTCATCTCTAATATCGTATTTTTTCTGGCATTTCATTTTTTTTTAAGTTTTCAATGTTTGGCTGAAATTTCCTGTCTGTTCAGTATGTTGTCCACCTTTTCAACTGTAGCTTTATAATGTTCACCTTGGTTATTGTGAAGTCTTTGTTTGATGGGTTTTAACATCTGGGTACATTACTCCTTGGTCTGTTTCTGTTGACTACTTTATCTCGTGATAAGGAGCCATTTATTTGCCATGCTTTTTTGTGTGTATCCTAATTTTTTATTGAATGCTAGACCTTGTGTGTAATGGGATAGTGGAGACTGAGGTAAATAGTATGCCTAGAAAAGAGCCTGCCTTTCATTCTGTTGGGTTGTTAGTGGGGAGTGTTGTTGGGTGGGGAGTGGTGTGGGGCCTGGAGATCTGAAGAGTACTTCTCAGTGTTCCAGCAGCCTCAGACATAGCATTCAGGAGGCTCCGCCACCTCTATCTCCTGTGCCTGTGCAACACGGAAGGAGGAGGAGAAAGAGCCTCTGCACTCCAGTGGTGGGCTGCTGTTACTTGGTGCAGGACTTGTGGAAGGGGTGGTGGGATTTATCAGCGTTTCCTTGTGTTTCAGCCTCAGTCTTGGGCAGGCCTTGTTGGTCTGAGCCCCACGGTTGGGGCGTTATCAGGTGTTCTTTTCAGTGGAGGTTTTCATGGCATATCCTGTGTTTTTTTCCTACCTCTGTACACTATGTGGGGATTGATTTGAACATTGTTATGAAAGGGCCCTTTCAAAGCTATTGCCATTTTTGTGTTAAGATGCTAGCATTCTACAGAGTGATCTTTGAAGAGTGTAGCTCTGACCTGGACCCTGCTTAAAACCCCTCTAATGTATCCCATGGTCCCCTCAGGTCAAAGGCTTTGAGCTCTACAGTCTCCTGCCTCTCATGCTGATCTTCCTTCAGTTATTTGAGTCTTGTCCTTCTCCCAGGCCTACACCATCAGTTTTGAGAACAGATGTCTTTCTGTGTATTGCTAGAGGAACTGGGTGGGGCAGGAAACAGTGCTAGCATGTGGTAGGGGCCGAGCCCGCTGTCTTGAAGGGAAGAGAACAAGTACCCTGTTTTCTCTCTCCCTTGGAAAGCCCTTCGCTCCCCTGCCTTCCGGCAGGTGGACTCCATCCCAGTCTCCAGGTTCACACACACAGCACACGGAAGCATTTTACCCCTCAGTTGGGGGAGGGGCCCTTTTGCTGCCCCACCCACCATCCTGTGCCTGTCCATCCAGGCACATACAAAACTGAAATTTCTCTGTGCCCCTCACTTCCTCCTTGTTTCTTTGAGCAGCCACTGTCGGGCTGGGCGCCCTGCACCATGCCCTGGCAGGCCATTGGTGAGCATGCCCTGGAGCTTTGCCACACCAGTGTGGCTGCCCCAGCTTGGTACCGATTCTGCACTTGCAGGCCGAGTTAAGATTTTTAAAGCTCCTTTTCCTGTTTTAGGGAGAATTGAGTCATCTCATTCCCCTCCGTGGATCAGAGGATTTGGGCTAGACAGAAGCATGTGGCGTCTCCTACGAGGCCTGGGCCGGCCCAGAGCTCTGGCACTGGGAGCCGCGGGGCAGCAGAAACCCCCAGGTGCCCGGACCCTGGCCAGCGCGGGCTCCGAGATCCGGGACGAGTACAGCTACGTGGTGGTGGGCGCGGGCTCGGCGGGCTGCGTGCTGGCCGGGAGGCTCACGGAGGACCCCGCCGAGCGCGTGCTGCTGCTGGAGGCAGGGCCCAAGGACCTGCGCGCGGGGAGCAAGCGGCTCTCATGGAAGATCCACATGCCCGCGGCCGTGGTGGCCAACCTGTGCGACGACAGGTACAACTGGTACTACCACACGGAGGCGCAGCCGGGCCTGGATGGGCGCGTGCTGTACTGGCCGCGCGGCCGCGTCTGGGGCGGCTCCTCGTCCCTCAACGCCATGGTCTATGTCCGCGGGCATGCCGAGGACTATGAGCGCTGGCAGCGCCAGGGCGCCCTCGGCTGGGACTACGCGCACTGCCTGCCCTACTTCCGCAAGGCGCAGGGCCACGAGCTGGGCGCCAACCTGTACCGGGGCGCCGATGGTCCGCTGCGGGTGTCCCGGGGCAAGACCAACCACCCGCTGCACCGCGCGTTCCTGGAGGCCACTCAGCAGGCTGGCTACCCGCTCACCGAGGACATGAACGGCTTCCAGCAGGAGGGTTTCGGCTGGATGGACATGACCGTCCATGAAGGTGGCCTCCCTTCCCATCCACCTGCCTTTTCTCTTTTTAAAAGCACTGCTCCCTACCCCAGCTCCCGCCCATGTCGGCCTAAGCTCTGGGCGCCTGCCTCCAGCACGGTCAGGAGGCCTGGGCACACTGAGCCTGGCACGAGCGGGAAGGGATGTGGCTCAGTACACCCCGACAGAATACAACCCAGATCCGTGAGTGAGGCAAGATGGTGACCTGGGTGTTCTCTGCACCTCTGGCCCCCGTTTGTGTGGATAACGGAGAATCAGCTCTCTGGACAGCCAGCCCAAAGTCCTCTAGGGATTTGCAGATTGGGAAACTGAGCACGCTGAGTGGTGAAGGGCCTTGCTCACAGCAGGGCAGAGGCATGCCAGGGCTGACCCAGGGCTCCTGCCTGCCTCTTCAAGGCTCTCAGCCCTCTGGCTGTGCTCCTGGTCTCTGCATCCTCCTGTTTAAGGGTGAGGGGTACTTTTCCACCTGTGTCCAGGGGACCCCAGGCAGCTGTGGACTTCTGTAGGGCAGGTTCTTTCTGTCCCAGCTTTACTCTAAAGGCAGGTCTTGCAGTCAGAGCTGGGCATATCCACTCTTTCTCCAGCTCCTTCCTCCTGCCCAGGTACCAGGGGAGGGCGGAGCCGTGCCTGACTACCTCACTCCATCCTGCAGGCAAACGGTGGAGCACGGCCTGTGCCTACCTGCACCCAGCACTAAGCCGCACCAACCTCAAGGCCGAGGCCCAGACACTTGTGAGCAGGGTGCTATTTGAGGGCACCCGTGCAGTGGGCGTGGACTACGTCAAGAATGGGCAGAGCTGCAGGGTGAGTGGACTGCAGCCGGGGTGGTTCAGCTCAGAGGGGGCAGGACTCACGCCCTCACCCCCAGCCCCGTATGCTCGTACCTGTGATGGGGGGCGAGCAGCTGGTCACAGTGGGCTGGTGGAGGTCAGGAAGCCCCCAGTCCTACCACCTGCAAAGGGCCTGTGGTGTCAGTGCCCCTGTGTGCATGCCTAATTCAGAGCCTTCCACACCATTTCAGGGCACTGACCTCACAAGAAACTATAGGCTTACGCTAGAGGTTTTAAAACCCATATATGTGATCATACTTTATATTTCTGCGCTGTTGGCAGGGGGTCAGATTGTTTCGCACCTTCACATGTAGATCTGGTTTACTGCTTGCTTTAGGCCACTCACTTGAATGTCGGCTTTCATTTATCTCACGTAAGCCGAGCCCTCCTGTTTCTAAGGCCATCACTACTGTCTAGCTGTAGTTGCACCTGCCGGTTGCTTTCAAATAGTGACTCAGTGAGCTTCCTCTCCTTGGCTCTGGGGCCTGTGAGCAGGTGCTGTACAGCAGTCGCCATGTCCTGGCGTGCCACATGGATTCCACATCCCAAGGCCGTGTTCTCATGGTGCTGGTTAGTGCAGGACGCTGGTCTGTGAGTCAGGAGAAGAGCTGGCTTTTCAGGGAGTGTGACCTGGCCGGACCTCTGCCCCCTCCAGGCTTACGCCAGTAAGGAAGTGATTCTGAGTGGAGGTGCCATCAACTCTCCACAGCTGCTCATGCTCTCAGGCGTCGGGAATGCTGATGACCTCAAGAAACTGGGCATCCCTGTGGTATGCCACCTGCCTGGTAAGCCCCCTTCTTTACTGCTCCCCAGAGGCTGTCTCTGCTCAGCAAATGGCTTAGTGTATCTTGATAGCATAGAGTCGGGAGGTGGTGGCAGTCAGTGCTCCTTGGAACTGTCACATCGTCCCCGTGAGCCTGAAGGTCTCCCAGGCTCACTGGGCCCCGAGCCTTGTGTTATTTTCGCTCTCTCTTCCCCGGCCATCCTGTTTCACTTGGAGAAGGGTGCCCTGCAGCAGGGAGCATCTGCCCGTGAAGTCCCGCTGGGTCAGCCATGGGCGTGTCACCAGGGCAGCTCTATGGTGAGAGGGGTCCAGGCCTCATCCTTCCATCCACAGGACTCGCCAGCTGCCTTGAGCATGAATGAGGTCAGCTCAGTGCCCCAGAGCCTGCTCTCCCTGTTAAGACCTAAACTTGATTTTATAAACTGTCTCTGATGCCCTTGAGGGCCAGGCTCTGTCTCTTGCCCTCCATAACTTCACTCCAGGAGGGCTGGGCCTTTGTGCATTTAGGCTTCATCATGAGGGGCCTGGGGAAGTGCTGCCTCATGACAGTGACCTGCCTAGTGTGCCCAAAGGCTTGGATGAACTCATGCAAGGGCTGCATAGCACGACAGGGCTGCTTCCTCCTTCCCCACGCTGGGGCGAGGATGGAGCTGCTCTCTGCCCCTCTGGCCATCACCATCCAGCCACCGCTAACCACGCAGTGCCTGCTGAAGGTGTGGGCCGTGCCCTCATGGAGGGGGCTGCTGAGCAGGGCTGACAAGGGGCACCCAGAGGCTGCCCTGGGAGTAAGTGACAAGGACAGGCAGCCTTGGCAGCATCCGAGGCAGGCCATACTTGGCCAGGAGTGCAAGAATGGTGTCTCTGGGAGGCAGCCTTTAAACCGAGACCAGTCTTTAAACTGAGCTCCTGCTCAGTCCAGAAGATAAGTGAATAGGGGAGAATTTTTCAAAACCAGGGGGATATTGAGAAGCAGCTGAGTTCCCTTGGTAGCCGTTTTCTTACCCATTCCCTCCCGTATCAGGGGTTGGCCAGAACCTGCAAGACCACCTGGAGATCTACATTCAGCAGGCATGCACCCGCCCCATCACCCTCCATTCAGCACAGAAGCCCCTGCGGAAGGCCCGCATTGGTCTGGAGTGGCTCTGGAAATTCACAGGTAAGCACACTCATCGGTAATCTGGGAGGAGATATGAGCATTGAGCAAGGGTTCTGGCCACTGGGTGCTGGGTTTGATGCTGAACTATGCCCTTTACCTTAGCCCTGAGTCTCAGTCTTCCCATCTTCAAAATGGGGATGCACAGTTTCAACCTGACGGGTTGAAGTGAGGACCAGAAGCAATAACACATGCCAGGGAGCTTGGCCCAGGGCCTGCTCAAGGTGCAACTCCTCAGGGCCTAGGGGCTGTCCT
Organism: Cheracebus regulus; assembly: GCA_963574635.1. Taxonomy (NCBI): domain Eukaryota; kingdom Metazoa; phylum Chordata; class Mammalia; order Primates; family Pitheciidae; genus Cheracebus; species Cheracebus regulus. The sequence continues at coordinate 28,489 of CAUYQU010087017.1, forward strand.
TCCTTACAGATGGGCAGGGATGGCCTAGTGCTCCATAGCAGGTGAGGCCCAGGGAGCCAAGAGAAAAGGTGGAGAGAGGAGACTCGGGCTAGACTGCAGAATCAGCATTCATCTTTCAGCCTTTTCCATTTGATTTCTAGCTGCACCTGGGCCAGGAAATGATAGTTTGAAATCCTACTCATCCACTCAGCCTATATTTCTCACACACCTACCATGCACTGTGTGCTGTACTAGGTGGTGGGAAGAGCCAGGAAAGCAGGTGGCATTGGCAGTGGCAGAATTGTTCCAGGTAGAGGGCAGAGCTGATGCCCCCACTTTAGGCGAACAGTTGACATTTTATGATGTGGTACTGGGTGAGCCTCCTGTGGGGGGCGAACAGATGTGGACAGGACTTGGGTTCAGTCACCAGGAGGGACGCCAGGAGCAGCTGGCCCACCTGCCACACCCTGACTTGTTCTTCTGCCCCTCAGGCGAGGGAGCCACTGCCCATCTGGAAACAGGTGGGTTCATCCGCAGCCAGCCTGGGGTTCCCCACCCGGATATCCAGTTCCATTTCCTGCCATCCCAAGTGATTGACCATGGGCGGGTCCCCACCCAGCAGGAGGCTTACCAGGTGAGCAGGGGGAGGAGCCTTGGCTCCCCAGGGTGTTTCCTTCCCACCATCCAGGAAGGAAGATGCTCTCATTTTCCAAGGCAGCATTCTCCCTGGTACCACATGGCTGCAGAGTTGCAGGCTTAGAGGCCTATCCCTTGCCTTCGAACTGTCCAGCATGTCTGAGTGGGGGAGAGGAGCAGGGAGGGAGGCCAGCGAGTCAGTCTTTGTGGTGCATGCCAAGTGTATGACTGGTCCGTGCAGACAAGGTCCGGAGTGCCAGAACTGGGACAAAGGGGGGTGCTGACTTGGCCCTGGGATCACCACCTCTGAAAGCTTTGAGCCACGAAGTATGAGGCCAGGATGAAAGAGTGATTGACCGAGGTGGTTTGTGATCGCTTTGTGGAGGTGGGTACCATGCAGGCAAATGCTAACATGCCTCCGCTCCCCACTGACTCTGGAAGCAGAGGCCCACCCTGCAGGTAAACCAGGGTCAGTAGAGGTCTCTGTGGAGGGACCATCATTGCTTCCTCTGTGTTCTCCTAGGTACACGTGGGGACCATGCGGGGCACGAGTGTGGGCTGGCTCAAACTGAGAAGTGCCAATCCCCAAGACCACCCTGTGATCCAGCCCAACTACTTGTCAACAGGTAATTCAGCCACCTACATCTGCCTGGCCCTGGGCTTGAACAAACGAATGCCTTGTGGGGTTCCTGCTTGTCCCTGAATCATACCCTTGGACTACACTTTCCAAGACAAAAATGACCCTCTGTCATCCCCCGCCCCATCACTTCAGGCTATAAACTTGCTTCAGCAGCCCTGTCGTGTCCTGGGACACATGAAATAACCCCGGGGCTTCATTTTAGACAGCAGGGGAGATTTGCATCTTTCAGAACAATCTGCCACAAGGCGAAGGAGACCGCGCCGTGTGGGTGCCAGGTCTGTAGCTAGAGCATTGTTCCTGTTGTTACTCTGAGCAGCCTCTAAAAGCACATTCCATTCCTGGGCCTGCCTCTTTGCATGCAGCAAAAATGAGCACTGCCCACTGGGTGGGTTTTGCCCAGCGATGGCTGCAGGGTGCTCACAGCAACCCTGTGGCAGGGGCAGCGTGTGTGTTCTTACCCCCGTGCTACAGATAAGTCAGACCCTGATTTCAACCTGGGCCTCTGGGCAGGCTGTGTCCATGTAGGATGCTGCCTTTGAACTGCATGGTACAGTCTAACCAGCAGGTAACAAGCAGCCTGCTGGCTCAGTCCCCCATGGCCCTGAACTTTGTCCCCAAACACCATCTCCTCAGACAGTTTACGGAGCTTCTCCATGCCGTGAATCTTCCACTGAGGCCAGCATGGCAAAAGGAGGGGTTCTCACCTGTTTCTTCTCCTCAACAGAAACCGATATCAAGGATTTTCGTCTGTGTGTGAAGCTCACCAGAGAAATTTTTGCACAGGAAGCCTTGGCTCCGTTCCGAGGGAAAGAGCTCCAGCCAGGAAGCCACGTTCAGTCAGATAAAGAGATAGATGCCTTTGTGCGGGCAAAAGCCGACAGTGCCTACCACCCCTCGTGCACCTGTAAGATGGGCCAGCCATCTGATCCCACTGCCGTGGTGGATCCGCAGACAAGGGTCCTCGGGGTGGAAAACCTCAGGGTTGTCGATGCCTCCATCATGCCCAGCCTGGTCAGCGGCAACCTGAACGCCCCCACCATCATGATTGCAGAGAAGGCAGCTGACATTATCAAGGGGCGGCCTCCACTCTGGGACAAAGACATCCCTGTCTACAAGCCCAGGACACTGGCCACCCAGCGCTAAGACGGTTGCTGCTGGAGGATCACTGGGGAAGCCCCCTGAATTGATCCAAGAGGGCCAGCACGGCCCTTGTCCCCAGGCTCCTTCCAGAAACCATCCAGCACACTAGGATGCAGGTGGCTGAGAATGGCTACTCATCACACCTCTCCTTTTATCCCTACTCAGTGGCTGAGAATGTGATAAACTCTTGGGAAATGAGATAAATACTGGGCAGTGGATCAAGCTCCTTTTCCCCAGCCTTTCCTGTGGGCCGCTGGGGAGGGCCAGCATTCAGGCTGAGATGCTACTCCCTGCCTCCTGGAGGGACAGCAGGGGAGGAGGGTTAACTCCTGCCACATCCTTTGTCTTGTGTTCACGTGGTGTTCTCTAATCCAGGGGAGTGGTTCCTTCCCAGGGCATGCCCAGAGGCTGGGTGCCTGCCAGACTTGCACAGGTTCACCAAGGAGGGGGCATCCCCCTCCTGGAGCTGCAAGCTTTAGCTGAGGCAAAGAATCACACAGTAGTTAGTTCAGCCTGGGCTGGCACATAAGTCCCTGGTGTCCCTAATCAGAGGGGAAAGTTGCCTGCTGGTAGAAAAACTGGCTTTCCCTTTCTCCCTTCCTAATTTCACTCTGAGTCAGGCAGGTAACTGGGGCTCAGCTGGGTCACTCTGAGAGGGTTGTGGCCCACCTCTCTGAAGCTCTGGTTCTTATTAAACCAGGGCCAGGTGTAGTGGTTCACACCTATAATCCCAGCACTTTGGGAAGATCACTTGAGCTTAGGAGTTCAAGACCAGCCTGGGCAACATAGTGAGACCCTGTCTCCGAAAAAAAAAAAATTAATTAGCTGGGCATACTGTTGTATACCTATAGTCCCAGCTACTTGGGAGGCTGAGACGGGAGGATGGTTTGAGCCCAGGAGGTCGAGGCTCCTGTGAACCGTGATCACACCACTGCACTCCAGCCTGGGTGAGAGTGAGACCCTGTCTCAAAAAAAAAAAAAACCCTGAGATTTTTTGAACCTTATTCAAGGAGACAGGAGTCTGGAGGGAGTGCCATTTGGCTTCACTACCAAAGGTTTCACGGCTTAGCATTTTAAAAGGTTTTCCTTTACCAAAAAATGCAGAAACCTAGAGCAAACCCCACGTACCAGATCACTGCTTCCTACTGAAGCAGCTAGTCCAAGAAAGGACTCTCTCATATTGGGCTTGGGAAATGAGTTGGCAGCCTGAGCTGCCCTAGCAGTGGACAAGGCTGGTTAATTCTCATTCTCTAGACGTCCACAGGAACAGACCAGGATGGAAAACGCAGTTAAGCACAGCCATGCACACCCTGTTCCTGTAGAAACGCCACTGAAAGAAAAATAAATACAAGATTGGAGTTTGGGAGGAAAAAAAGATACAAGTAGCATTTACAACAGCTCTTTGCTCTTTAAGTTTCTTACCATTCAATAAAGTAATCCAGTCACTTACATTTGAACTGAGATGCCTTCTCCAGACTGATCCAACGAGGTAATGAACATGAAATGTGCTAGGATTCTTCCAAAGACATCCACATCCACTTTCAAGGCCTGGGAAGAAAAACGTTGTTACATGGAAACCATTGTACTAGGCCCAGAGTAAGGATGGGAGTGAATTGGGGAATTCTAGGCTTTGCTGGGATTTGAGGGGACTGAGGTGACTTACAGACTTTGGGGGCCTGACAGCCACAACTTAGGTTTCTGAGAAAAACCTTCTAGAAAGGCAGAATGGAAGAAACCCATCACACCGCTCCTTTTAAAAATCTTAAGCAGCTCTTGTTTAATCTTACCTGTATTTTTTTTATTTTTTGTTCCAAGAGAGGGTCAAGAAAGAAAATTCTAAACTTGCCAAGAGACTTATTTCTCCTACGGAGGGTCCCCACCTGCCCCACAGCAGCAGTCCATGGCCGTCAGTCACTTGCGTCTCAAGGCTGCCTGCAGGAGTGCAGGAACAGCAGTTCAGGTGCCAGTCCCAGGGCTCGGAGGGCCTCGTGCAGCCCTCCTGCTGGAGCATGTGTGGATTCAGGGACAGGGGATGGTCCCGGGCCAGCCATGACTCTGCAGACCCTTCTTCTTTGGAACATGTATGCATATGGCAGGGTGATGGTCACTTAGTTCTACCATCTCTGCGTCCCGTGGTGTGTGAGCCTGTGAGACCGTGGTGGGTTCAGTCCGGTGGCTGTCTTTTAAAATAAGCAAAATGTCATGTGGTAAGAGGAGCTCACGGAGGGTGCTGCACAGTTGCACCAGGCCCTTCTCTCACTCTGAAATACTTAGTCATGTTCTATACAGTTGTATAATTTGGCTGTAAACAGAAATGAGGTTCAAAAGAAAAGATGGTGAGTGTCACATGTCCAGAACCTGAGAGTTCCCCTGCCATGAGGGGAGCCTTTCACCCCAGGATGAGAGGCCGTCAGCTGAGGAAGCCAGCATGGGGAGAAAGGAACTGCTACAAAGTGGGGTGCACAGAGGGCCCCTCATCTTCAGTCTCATAGGGAATCAGGCCCCTTGAGGAAAAGCCCGCAGTACCTAAAAACAGAAATGTGCTTTACAAACAATGGTTCAAAGAGCACAACAGAAGGCTATGCATGTGCCCAGTGGTCTCAGGAGCCCTGACTTGTTGCAGAAGCCTGTGCTGAAGCTGCTGCACTAGTAGAAGGCTGTTCCTGATGGAATAGGGGACGGAGGGGCCGGGGCGCTGCATAGGAGCCAAGAGCATCTGCTAGCCCGACTGAAGATGGTGAGCTCCTAAAGCAGGAGTTGTAGGCACCCAAACATCTAGTCTTTCTGCCTGCAGTACGTGTTGCAGGCTCATTGTCTCCACGAATTCAAATAGATTCTTTTTGGCTGGGCTTGACCCACACCTGTAATCCTGACACTCTGGGAGACCGAGGCAGGTAGATCACTTGAGGCCAGGAGTTTGAGACCTGCCTGGCCAACACGGTGAAACCGCATCTCTACTAAAAATACAAAAATTAGCTGGGCATGGTGGCGTGCACCTGTAGTCCCAGCTACTTGGGAGGCTGAGGCAGGAGAATTGCTTGAACCTGGGTGGCAGAGGCAGCAGTGAGCCGAGATCGCGCCACCGCACTCCAGCCTGGGTGGCAGAGTGAGATTGCCCCCCCGCCAGCCAGCGCACCAAAAAAAACAACAAAAACAGATTCTTCTCCAGCCAACCATGTCCCACCACTTAGAGGTGATTTCATGCTTCTACTGATAAGCCAGTTTAACATTAGATCCAATACAGATTTGTATTGGATCTAAATGCCCATCTCTACTGGCCCTGTTTAGTGGCCCACGCTGTCCCCACAGGACATCCCCAAGACCACCCTGTCACTCCTGATGTTGGAACCAGGGCCCAGGCCTGCTCCTCATTCTCTCCTGTCCTCCCAGTCCCCAGGAGAGGAGAAGAAATACTGTTTTAGAGAAATAAGACACTTTTCAACAAAACATTCCTGGAGTCAATTTTCTAGTCAGGGAATTGAGGCTCTGTGTATGGTGTCAGCTCTGTTGCTAACTAGTTTTTATAAACCAGCCAGATGCCCATCATAACAATAAAAACCTTTGTAGGAGATGCAATTGGTAAAGACACTTACAATGCTGATAAGTATACAAGGTGAAACTGCTCCAGTTTTTTTCACAGCAGGGTCAGCAATAAAGCAAGTGATGCCCCATGTCCCATCTCACAAAGGTGAGCCTGCACCGAGAGGTACTGTGGCCCTCACAGCCCACCAGGCCTGGCCTTCGCCCAATTCTGAAACTTCTTAGGACAGAGCTGGAACGGGCCACCTGGCAAAGCGTGATCCAGCTGTCTGGGTGGATGTCGGAGTCCACAGGCTGAGCAGAGACGGTTCTCAGTGAGGTTCTCGATGCCAGTTGATGGTGAAATCGTAGCTGTCATTTACATTTTGTGAGATTATGAAAAACACAAGATCAAAGAAACTAAATATATTATTCTTGTGGACACAAAACGTGTATTTTTCAGGCGAGGAGGGAACCAAAAAGGAAAACCATTTCATCTTAACACTTTCCTAAAGCAAAGGAAAAAAAAAAAAACCATCATCTACAACTTCAAATTTTTCTTACAAAGAAAAATTTAATGTTCAATGAGAGGTTGAACCAGGCTTAAAGCAGACAGATATTTGGAAGTGGTGCAGCCTGTAAAAACGCCAGTTTTCAAGCACTGACTTTGGAAAAGATCATTGCCTCTACCAGACACTCGGGGTCCTGGTCTGGCAATTTTGGCCTGATGAGAAGCCACACAGTAAGACCAAGACCCAACAGAGACACAGTGTCCAAGACAATGTTGACAGTGATGTAGCCCTTTAGGAGAAACGGCGCTCCCTGCAGCTGGTATGAGGTTACCATGGACACCGAAGGAGCCAGGAGGATAAGAAAGAATATCCATTATTTCAGAGCTGCCCTGGCACAGTACCTGCCCTGTCGGAGGCAAATGCCAGCTCTGTGTGAGGAGAGCTCCCAAACATAACAAAATTATTACACAGTTTCATTCTGAAGAACATTTTGCATTTTAATAAAAAAGGATTTATGTCAGGAAAGAGTCATTTACAAACCTTGAAGTGTTTTTGCCTGGATCAGAGTAAGAATGTCATAAGAAGAGGTCTGTAAGGTCTTCATAACAAAGTGGTGTTATTTACAAAAAAACAAAAACAAAAAAACCATTAGCAGGTTGTCTGTATACTATTAAAAATTTTAGACCAAAATTGCTTCCTATCTTTTGATTGCAGGGAATCCCTGTCAAGGTAACTTGACAGTCAGCATGCTCCCGTTGACAGAAAAGGAAGCCTTGACGGTTCTAATTACCCAAAAGTGGGTTTTCATCAGGATGTGCAATCAGAGTGTGAGTGCATTCTAATGAAAACTTCAGCCCTCATTCAATTGCATATAAAAGCCCTCAAAGAGAACACACAGTACAGCAATGTTGTGTAAAAGGCAACAATACGATTTGTACAGACCCCGACATTCCAGTCCTCTAGATCACCACGTTGCTCCTTCCATCCCCTACCCCAGCACCCCTTATTTCTAAAGCAGCACCACCAGTCCCCAGAAGACAAGAGCAGCTGTACCTCATTCACCTATGCATTTCTGCACCAGAGATGCAAAAACGCCGTGTGTGGGCAGCAGGGAAAACCGTAACTATGGATGTCCTAGGGGCAGAATAGCTGGCTGGACCTGCTCTGTAATTAACTTACCAGAGGGTTGTTCACGTCAAACAAAACCAAAGACATTTTGCAACCCACGTGGATCCAAAGGTACAGCATCAGAATCATAGAACTCTTGCCCAAAGAAAAGACTACAAATAGCCATCTGGTATATCTTGTGGAAAGATAGGTTTATAGTGACTCAAAATATTTTAGAAAAATTTCTGTAATGTCAAGCTCTTTCAAACTTAAAATTTTACCCCTAGAGGATTTTCACTGAATAAATGAGAATTGGCTCTATTTCTTCTACTTCTGGATAGCCCGAGTAAAAATACTAATAATTTCTAGATTTCAGTGGGGAGCTACAATTATTAGGACCCATGGATATTGCTGCAGTTCAAATACGGTACAGTAATTACAAAATATAGACCATCTCTTTACAAATACAAATTATAGTATATTACAAGTCATGTACAGTAAATCTATAATTTTAAACAAACTAGTGTATCTAAGTTTACCTGGTTGTGAGTGCATTATTATTCCAGTTTACAGTTGCCCTTAGCGTGACAGTCAGAAACCGACCATCGGAGTGATATTCTCTTATGTAAACTGGCATCACATCACAGAAAACCTTACTTACAAGGTCCATTGCCCATACAGTGACCACTGGTAGCTGGGTTCTGACTTACGTGCTGTATTTCAGAACAGCTAAACAGGAGGAACCATGACGCAGTGTATCTGGGGGAAGGGTTTTAAAAATGGATATGTTGGGCCTAGTGACTGTCTGATATGCTAGACCGATGGCTGAGGTAATGACACAGGTGTGATGGTCGTCATCACCTTTACCTTCCACCTCCCCCACGCCATGCCTTCAGGTAGGTGGGCCTGGTGCCCCGGTGCATGGGAGAAGCATGGGCCCATCTGGACAATGGGGCAGGGCGGGTCTGCCCTCCTCACCCATCCTCTGTGAGAGGGTGGGGCCTGCTGTTTCCTGCAGCTGGGGCTGAGCGCAGGGTGCTCTGCCAGGCTCCACCACTCGGGACCTGTTCCCACCAGGTTTATGGCTTTCTTGAGGCATGACATCTCTTATACAAAAGTCTAATTGAATATTACTCCCAACTAGTGCCTAAACTTTCCTAACTATGAGGCACTTTTCCCCTGGCCCTCCTGCGTCCCACCTGAGGCCAGAGTCAGTCTGCCCCTCGCTGGGGGCTACAAGGTGGTGATGCATATCATTTCATCTGCCAGGTCCTCCTCATCCCTCCCAGGGTCTGGCTCTTCGTCGCTGTAGCCAGGACCAAAGTCCTGTAGCTCATAGTCCTGCTGGTGTGAGAGGGGGCCCACATCCCCGTTGGCTCGCGGATGCACATTCCCATTAAGCAGGGTGCTGGCTGCACTCTCCATCTCATCGATGGTGAGGTCACAGGCATCGGCGATTTCATGTTTTGTTGCTGACACAAATTTTGGGTCCCTCGCATAGCGTCCCAAGCCTTCAGATATCAGGACCTGTACAGGAAAGAGGGATGGACGGCATGGGGGTATAAGGCTTTGCAGGGCAGGGGAGAGGACAGCAAAATCAACTCCAGTGCTAACTTAATTGCACCATGTGCTTTGGGGAGGTGGCTCCATCATGTTTTCTGGAGCTCATACATAATAACTAGTGTAAATAGCTTTGAAAATGTCCTGGAGCTTAAAAAACTACACATGGCCCAATAAGAGTGAAACTCACTGGGGAAGACATTTAGTATAAACTGAAACATATTGCTAGAACAGCACCCATAATGCCAGCACAGCTCATTTATGAGCTGTATGGTGGTGACCAGTGTTTAGCGATTTTTTTTTTTTTTTAAGACAGAGTCTCCCTCTGTTGCCCAGGCTGGAGTGCAGTGGCGTGATCTCAGCTCACTGCAGCCTCCACCTCCCAGGTTCAAGCGATTCTCCTGCTGCAGCCTCCTGAGTAGCTGGGATTACAAGCACACACCACCACACCAGCATAATTTTTGTTCTTTTAGTAGAGAAGGGTTTTCACCATGTTGGCCAGGCTGGTATTGAACTCCTAACCTCAGGTGATCCACACACCTCAGCCTCCCAAAGTGCTGGGATTACAGGTTGAGCCACCGCACCCAGCAGTGGTGAACAGTTTTAACTCATGCTTCAGGTATATTCCTCCTACTCAGAAGTGTCTGACTGAGGGACACTGACTCACAGCCTGGCCGCCCTCCCACCACTGCCCTTCCTGCTGTTGTGGTTGCACCTCTGCTGCTCCTGGTGCTTCCTTCCCTCTGTGACCAAGAGCCATACTCACTGCCTCCACCAAGCTGTCTGCGCTCCTCTGCTTGTCGCTGTTTTTGTTCCGGAAGCTGCTGGGAACAGTCAGGCTGGCTGGTGTGAAAGTCCGGTAGGAGATGTTGGGCTCGTCTGTGTACCAGGAGCTGCGGTGCAGGGATGGCAGGCTGCCGTTCACCTGGTCCAGGGCCTCCGACTGCTCCACTTGGATCAGGGGAGTGTAGCATGGTGTCCAGTCCCGGTAAGGAGGGGTCGCTGGAGGGGTGGCCCATGACCGGGTCGAGTGACTCGGTGAGTACTTCTGGGCTTTACTGGAATCTAAACCAGCAACTGCCATGATCTGAGGAGAGAGAGGAGTGTTGAGACACCAGAGGTCCTGGCCTCAAACCTCCTGCACACAGACCAAGCATGGGCACTGCACTCTCCAGGGGCGGTCCAGGGACTGGACCAGGCTTGGAAGGGACATGGGCACACTGAAGTATGCTGAGTGAATGGCCAATGACGACTTGGTTTTCTAGCTCACTGTGCTTTCTTTTCCCCCGAATCCATAATGCATTTCCTACAACTGTTCCCAAGGAGATATCGGTTGCTAATTCATGAAATTGCTTCAGAATGAAGAAGAATCAGGGTAGCCCAACAAGCTGTGGGTGTGAACACATCACCCAGTTCATGCTGGGCTTAAATACCGAAGAACATTCAGGGGAAACTACGGCTTCCCAGCACTTACACGAAAACATAGCTGGTTCTCTTTGCTCTGGAGTAACACATCCTAGAGCCAGCATTTGGCATGTGCTAAAGCACTGGGTACAAGCCCCGGGCTTACAATCCCACCATGGCAGATGCACCTTGGGGTTCACACTCTGCAGAGAGGGGCACTGCAAACAGCACAGGCCCATGCCCACCACCCCGTCATGCATGAATGGATGGCATCTCTGATGTGACACTTTCAGAAAGAAAAAGCACCATATTTTTATCCTCTAGGGAAAGCCCTGGTGAGTGGCCTCTGGCCCCACTCTGTCATCTGTGCAGCCACCCTCAATGTGGGCAGATTGTTCTCCCTGGACTGCTCCCTTTGTAGGCAGGGCAGGTTTACCCTGCATGGTGCCCACAGGGCCCTGCCCATGGAGGGACCCATAAACTTGTTTTAACAAAGGAACCACTTCCTGGTGAAAATAAAGGGCTACACCGATTGTTCAGAATCAGCTAAGTAGCCTCCACTCCCTGAGCTCAGATCAGGCTCTGTATTCAATACCAGGAAGAGGTGGTGGGGATCATGGGAGGCACCTGGGCAGACAGGCCAGCTTTGGCAGCTGGCTCCTTGTATTCAAATGCCCGCAGTCACTCACTTGTGTGAGACTGGGCAGAATGGGGCTCGTGGCCATGGCTATTTGGCAGGACTGTTACAAGGATTAGCCAGACTGTAAGTGAAGATTCTCTCCTTCCCTCCTGGTGCTTAAGGCCAAGGGGAAGGGCGTGACCTGACGGTGGGTCCTATGTGGTGTGCCCCGGGGCGTGGGGGCGAGGCCAGGTGGGCCGCTCACCTGTTGCTGCATCAGGTGCAGAGGCAGGGCCGTGCGGTGGGGGAAGAAGGTGGGAGATGACGGGATCTCCTCCTGGCTGCTCTGCCGGCGCAGGCACTCAAAGTTGAAGGAGGATCTCCGGTGGGCTGGGAAAGCAAAGGGCATCATGCAGCTGTGAAGCAAGTTCTCTGCCAGGACACTGTCTCTCGGAGTCAGGGTGGCCCGACACTCAGCAAGGAGCCCAGGAGGAGGCAGGTGGTTTGTCCAAGACAAAGATTAGGTAGTGAGGTCTCCAAACTTTAGGAGGAGAGGATGAAGGAAGAAACCCCAGTAAGGGATGTTTTTAAAAGTACAAACTTATGACCGGGCGCGGTGGCTCACGCCTGTAAACTCAGCACTTTGGGAGGCCGAGGTGGGTGGATCATGAGGTTAAGAGATCGAGGTCAACTGACTAACATAATGAAACCCTGTCTCTACTAAAAATACAAAAATTAGCCAGGCGTGGTGGCAAACCCCTGTAGTTCCAGCTACTTGAGAGGCTGAGGCAGGAGAATCGCTTGAACTCGGGAGGCAGAGGTTGCAGTGAGCCGGGATCGCACAACTGCACTCCGGCAGGGGTGACAGAGCAAGACTCTGTCTCAAAAAAAAAAAAAAAGGTATGAACTTCTTACTTTTAAATGTTCACCTGTTCTCAGGAGGAGGAGCAAAGGCAGCCCACAGGGCAACCGATCTGAGTCAGAAGCCCTGGCCCTGCATACTGTAAGGAGCGCACAGCACTTCGGTGCAAGAATGCAATCCTTCCAGAACTCCATGGCACTTCCCACTGTCACCTTCCAGATGCCCTAAGTGTCCCCAGGGGCTGAGATATCTTGCGAGGGCTCCTGTGTTTACACCTGTTTTAAAGGGAAGGACTTTACCTGCCCTGATGGGCCTGACCAGGTAATAAGCAAATTTTTTTTCACTGGGAAAGATTCAGCTTCTCTACCACTGAAGACAAACAAAGGCCACCTCTAGCTTTAAGAACACGTTTGTCCTGGAACAGCTCTTCCAATAGAGGCTTACACACAGGCTACGCTGTGACGAGATGATCCACAGTGCCAGCTTCATAGGCGCCAGGCCCAGGAGGTCAGTCTGAATCCTGGGGCCCTAAGACACAGCCAGCAGCCTCCTCCCAGAAGCCTCCTACCCTTGCAGGGGCCTCCTCCGAGAGCACAGCTGTAATTTATAGGCATTTCTATGGCTCCTGTCTTGACTGCGCTTTCCGCAGGTCACAGGGCATTTCTCAGCCCTGGCAAATCTCCATGTGCCCCTCATTCCTCTATTGGAAAGCCCGGGGACCAGCTGGGAGAGGGCTCCCCGGCACAGTGCCGCTGCAAACAGAGGTGGGGCTGAGCCCTTGGCTAGGCACTGCCCAGCAGAGGGGAACGAAACAGCCAGTCCTGGCCTCTTGCACCCAGTGCACACTGTGGGGCCTCCTTGTTCAGTTGCCGACATGGGACACGCACACTGCCTAGTCAGAAAGCCCTCCCTCCACCCACCACCCGGGGGACAGCTGTGCTATGGAGCATAGGTTTCCAGATCTCAGAGCTGGGAGAGAGAGCGGCAGGCCCTCTCCTGTGCGTGGTGCTTTTCCATTGCCAAAATGCTCCATGGATCCCCACCATCTCGTGTGCTCTGCACAACACTCTCTGGAGGAGGAGGGAATCCTGCTGCAGCTGAGAATGCAGGCGGAGGAGTGAAATGTTCTCCCTGCCCAAAGTCTGAGCGGCGGGGCTGCAAAGCAAAACCACCTTACGAATCATGAGCACATCCACTCCTGCCTGCTCAGGCTCCTCTCCAGCACTGTGGCCAGTGGGATTCATGTACTTGCTGGACTGGCCAGGTAGGCAAGAGACAAAGGCCAAGGCCGGAGGAAGGCAGTGGAACTCACAAGGGCGAGGGCCTCCACCTGGCCTCAGCTGCACCTGCTTCATCTACTATTTATGGGAATGAAGTGACTTCATTTAGCAGGATGCGTTTGGGGCTGAGGAATTAAATATTAACCATGGAAATGGGCCTGGTCACACTACCCAGCGGGGCTGTGACAGCTGGAGTGAGGCAGAGGGCACCTCCCAGCAGTGCTCTTTATAGGATATGCAGTTGGCAGACTCAGAAGCCAATGTGTCATGGCTATTTTTGGTTACTGATTAGAGTCCTGCTGAAAAATATCTTCATTCCTCAGAAATTCCAGAAATGGATAGTCCTTAACCATCATCAAAATGCCCACATGCCCAAAATGAAACTGCTCACCCAGAAGCTAGAAGGGGCCAGGGCTGCACCTCTTCCGCCAGCTGGAGTTCCTCGCTCAGGATGACCCAGACCCTCCAGCTCCTCCACTGCTGCAGGGGGAAAGCACGTGGCGGCAGCCAGCCCCAGCTCCAGCCCCAGCCCCTCTGTGCAGGATGGGTTTCCTGGCCCCAGAATGAAGGGGACCAACAAGTCCAAAACCTGCACCATGAGCAGAGGGCACTGACAGACCTGACACAAAGATGAAGGAGGAGGAGGAAAGGATGAAGGAGGAGAAGGAAAGGATGAGGGAGGAAGAAAGGATGAGGGAGGAAGAAGGAAGATGAGGGAGGAGAGGGAAAGGATGAGGGAGGAGGGAAGATGAGGGAGGAGGGAAGACGAGGGAGGAGGAGGGAAGATGAGGGAGGAAGAGGAAAGGATGAGGGAGGAGGAGGAGAAGATGAGGGAGGAGGAGGAGAGGATGAGGGAGGAAGAAAGGATGAGGGAGGAAGAAGGAAGATGAGGGAGGAGGGGGAAAGGATGAGGGAGGAGGAGGGAAGATGAGGGAGGAGGAGGAGAAGATGAGGGAGGAGGAGGAGAGGATGTAGGAGGAGGAGAGGATGAGGGAGGAGGAGGAGAAGATGAGGGAGGAGGAAGAGAGGATGAGGGAGGAGGAGGGAAGACGAGGGAGGAGGAGAAGATGAGGGAGGAGGAGGAGAGGATGTGGGAGGAGGAGGGAAGATGAGGGAGGAGGAGGAGAGGATGAGGTAGGAGGAGGAGAAGATGAGGGAGGAGGAAGAGAGGATGAGGGAGGAGGAGGGAAGATGAGGGAGGAGGAGAAGATGA
>CAUYQU010087021.1:0-97528 GCA_963574635.1 Cheracebus regulus
TTTCTTAGTTTTCCTTTGGCGGATGCTCGTTCCCCACAGAGCCAGACCTTCCTGGGTTCGCTGTGCTTGCTGTGAGACTCTCAGTCTGCAGCGCTTCCAATTGCTGTTTTCCTTGTGGGGATGGGACCAGCCGAGCCCGTCCGTCCCGTCCCGTATACTCCGCACCGGGAAGCGCCGCGCTGGGGCGCCGGCAAAACAGCCACGCCGGCCAAACGAGTCGCGCTGGCGACCCGTGTGGCTCCTCTGCCGGGAATCTCCCGGTCTGTGGGCAACAAAAATTCATCGGAAAGTGCGGCGTTCACTCATTCTCTGCGCTTTCACTGGGAGCTACATTCCTGGGCTGTTGCTAATCGGCCATCTTGGATCTCTCCTGGAGTGTCATTTTCTAAGCACTTCTCTCAAAAATGAAGCTCAGGAAAGAAGACAATTGGGGAAAAAAGAGGAGGGGGAATAGAAAGACTTGCTTCCAACAAACAGAATAAGGCAAATGGAAGTGTGCATCTTCTGAGGACTGGGTTGCAAAGATAGTGTGACTTCTTTCTTTTGGATCTCAGGCTTTGCAGGAAACTAGCTGCCATACTTTGAGGACACTTAAGCAATCCAGTGGAGAGAACATATGGCAAAGAACTGAAGCCTCTTGCCACAGCTAAATGGATTAGCCGTTTCAGAAATGAGTCCTGTGGCCCCAGTTGAGCCCAGAGGTGACTGTAGCCTCAGTTGACATGTAAACTGTAACCTCTGAAAGACTGAGCTACAGTGACCCAGCTTAGCTGATTCCAAATTCCTGACCTACAGGAATTAACAATAAATATATGTTGTTTTAAGCTGCTACATTTTTGGAAATTTTGGTCATGTAGAAATAGATAATTAATATAACCTCTTTTAATCTAGTCTCATCACAGCAACCAAACCATGTTTTAAAAATATGTCAGATCATTTTGTCTAGTCAGATCATGGACTCCTCACAACTGCCCCATGGATACCCATTTTGCTTAGAGTAGAATCCGAAGTCTTTAATGACCAAGATCTGTCCCCTTCTCACACTGTTCCCTCACTGACCTCAGCTCCTCCTTTCTCTCACTTACTCAGCTTCAGTCATCCTCTTCTCTTTGATGTTCCTCAAACATCCCAGGAATGCTCCCACTTTAGAGCTGTTGTACTGGTGCTTCCTGCCAACCAAAAACCCAGATAGCCACACAGCTAACATCCTCATTTCCTTCAAATCAGCTTAAATGTTACTGTTCCAATGATGTGTATACTCTGATCACTCTATTTATTATATTGAAAATTGCACTGCTATCTCTAGCTTTGGGACCCCTCATGCCATTTGTCATGCTTTAATTCACACTAACATATTATATGATTTCCTTTTTAGTGTTTAAATATTATTATGCTTTTTTTTTTTTTACTGTTTTCTTCTCCCAAATAGCAGGATTTTTTGTTTATTTTGTTTATGGATGTAAACATATTTAGAATATATGTTTGTTGGCTGATTTCCTCATTCCTATCATCTCACTTTTAAAGCACGTACCTCAATAGCAGTCCCTCATTCAGTTTAAGGCACTGAATCCTAAGGCTTCCATGATCCATCCAAGGCTTTTGAAGAATATATGCAAACACCATAAATATGGCCTTCAGCCTTTATTCATTCACTCAACAAAATTTTTTTTTCTTGAATGCTTTTTAGATTATAGGCATTTTGCTTGGTACTGGGGATACAAACATACATAGAACACAGTTATAGTCTAAAGAAAGTTATAATTTTTTTTTTTTTTTTTGAGACAGAGTCTTACTTTGTTGCCCAGGCTGGAGTGCAGTGGTTGGATCTTGTCTCACTGCAACCTCCGCCTCCCAGGTTCAAGCAATTCTCCTGCCTTAGCCTCCCGAGTAGCTGGGATTACAGGCACATGCCACCATGCCCTGCTAATTTTTTGTATTTTTAGTAGAGATGGGGTTTCACTGTGTTAGCCAGGATGCTCTTGATCTCCTGGACCTCATGATCCGCCTGCCTCGGCCTCCCAAAGTGCTGGGATTACAGGCGCGAGCCACCACTCCTGGCTGAAAGTTACAATTTAATAGAAAGAAAAATAAGGCAAGCAGTTCATTACAGGAAATAGGAAAGGGTAGTAAGTTAAAGATGTTTTGCAGATACCTAAGTAGAAATATATTTGTCTATAGAGTTTATGGGAGAGGTTTGGGCAAGACATATTTCTGGTTGTCATTGTCATATAGGAAGTGAATGAAGTCACTCAGGAAGAATATACACAATAGAAATAGGAGGTCAAGAATCAAATTTTGAGAAATACTTGCAGTGAGGAGAGGATGTAGTTACAGAGGCTGCTTAAAAATATTTCTGTTCTTTTCAATTTGGGCATAGGGTAGGATTGCATTTCTCTGATTACTGTGAAGTTATAGCCACATTGCTTGCTTTCACTTTATGGACTTGCCCTGAGTTCTTTCTTGCATGAGATTTCAGAACCTTCTCTTGAGGTGTGGATCAGGACCCCTTTCCTGTAACATGTTGACCTGGAGCCTCTGTCAACCTGTTTCCCTCAGTGATTATCAATAGCAAAACGCCTCAAGACCTGTCCTGGACTTGTAGTGTGAGTGAGAAATTACACTTTTGCTGGGTTAGGCCACTGAACTATTTGTTACCACACCATAACCAAGTCTATCCTAAGGATTCAAGGAGAGTCTTAGGAAAAGGATATTTTAAAGAAGATGTAAAAAGAATGAAGAAAGAAGATTCAAGAAGATGAAGATGTCAAATGCCTCATTGCAAAATATATATATATAGATTGTAAAGTGTTCTTTTAATTTGGCATTTTGTAGGTCATTTGTGATTTTAGTAAATTATGCAATGGGAAAAAAATACAGTTTCTTTCAAATGGTGAAAAATTAAAGAAGAAAAAAGAAGTCAAATGTCTGGGCTGTAGCAAAAGTGAGGCTCTTATTGTTGTCATTGTCTTGTCTTTCACTTCATACTTCTCAAGCCCAGGAAATCTGAATTCTGATCCCATAAATTTCTCTCCTTCCTTTTCCCTGCTCCCTTGGAATGAAGTATCTTTTATTCCTTCCTTGCTTTCCTTCCCTCTTATATCATTGGCCTCCCTATAGAATTCATCCTCCATCCTTTCTCAGGGGAACATCTTAAAAGAAAAGCGTATCATTGCCATTTATACTTTCTTACCCCTTATCCACTGTTCAGTCTTCTGCAAATTGACATTTGACATCTTTAATTTGCTGAAATGGCTCATGCCAAGGAGACTTTTTATAAAAATCACATATAATTTAGATTTTTTATTTTCTGCATAAATCTCTTTAATTTTATGTGATAACACAGGGCATGATTATTTGTTGAGCCATTGATTTTGTATTAGCCAAAGAGAAAGTTGAACCTGTCAGTTAAACTGGATGGAATAAGAAATAATATTTTAAAATTAGCAGTACAAAGAACTTTGCCCAATTAAAGTATTTTTGTGTCACTTGAAATATTACCATTGGTTGCAAGTTTTAAAGATGCAAAAGGTGTTTTCTTTCGCGTTCACTTTTTTTTTCCCCAGTAGAGATATGGACTGCAGGCAGATTGCATCTTTTTTGGGGGGGATTATAGTCACAGTACTTGAGCACAAATTTAATGAAGCATTGTTTCATTGAGACTTCCCTGTAGTACACAACAATATTGCAAACTTTTTTCACAGGCATTTCCTCACTTAATTCTCAAACAAGTTTTTTCTTTTCTTTTTTTTTTTTTCATCACCACACCTGTAGACAGGATCAAACAACTTTTGAAGGGTATTTGATTTCCCCCTATTTACAGATTAAGAAACTAAAACTCAAAGGAGACAAATTGCCACATTCATCCTGCCGCAGGGTGTGTGTGTGTGTGTGTGTGTGTGTGTGTGTGTTTCTGACTCTAACCATAGAGTAGTTTCTATTATGCCCTAGCCACTTGGATGTAGTATGTGTACAAAAGTGACAACATAGACATAGTGATTCTTCAAAGTAGGTTTATTTTTCTAATTGACATTTTTGTTCGGACACTATAGGATTATACATTTCCAACAATTTTAAGCAATTTTTAAATTGTTGTATATTGAATAACTTTTTGCATTAAATGAGTTTCGGCTGGCAATAAGGAACCACCATATACTTTAATAGATATTATTTTGTACCATAGTTGTGTTGTCTTTAATACAGAGATGGGTGTTTAATAATCTTTTGCAGTGGGAAGAAGATAAAGGAGTTTGAGTGAGATAAATAATTGGATATGATTGTTACCTTAAATATAGCCACTAGTCTGTTGATTTACGCTTCAGTTAGTCCTAAAATATTCAACATATTCATAGCAAAATTTTTTTGGCATGTCTGGTTCATTTGTTAATACCTATGAACCTGCAAACACTACTCTATTTGTAAGACCGATATGTATGCAATGATGTATGTGATAAATGAAAATATTAGTTTTCTAGATAGCTTTTGAAATGAGAGTAATGGAAACATGACTACTCAGATTAAAAGAAATTAGGCTTTACGTTTCATAGTTCAATTGCTGTTAGTACAAATTCTTCTCAAAGGCCATCGCCTTGAGAAGGTGTACAGGCTACTGGAAATAGTTAAGACAGTAAGATTAAGAAGATTAACTGGCTTACTTACCAAGAAAATGAATTCAGGAAATTTGATTCTAGTAGAGAACTAGAACAAGCAAACAGGACGAGCAACCACTTATTGGAATAGAGTATTAAATTTGAGAAAGAGTGATTTTTTTTCTCTCTCACTGGTTAAGAATATGATCAAAAGCCTGGAGGCTAAAGAAGGATAATATGTATGGGAGACAGTGAGGACACTTGTCTGACCACAGCAGGTGAACAAGTACAATAATTCTAGATTGTAGAGGCTTCAGTGGGTGTTGAAATACATGTTGAATGCAACAAAGAGCTATTAAGATTTCTTGACCATTAATAGATTGGCCTAATCCTGGGTTTTAGGCAGAGCATCCTACAACCTTAACAAATGGTGAACTTGGAAGCAGCTAGACTCAGGGAGATCAGCTATACTGTTTTGTAGAATTTTGAATTTCATAAACCTGTAAAACTCCAAAAAACTTCTTGAGGACTAACATAGTTATCAACTATTTATCTTGAAGGAAAGAATATTAAAAAAAAAACCCAACAACAAAATATAAAGAGTAAATTACCACATACTATTTTCACTGTTTCATACAGGAATGAAATTTTAACATCAAAGCAGCAGGACTCTGTTTTCTCACATTCTCCTCTACCTGTAGCTCTGTCATATAGCTGTGAAGATACTCAGAATGATATCTGAGATCCACTGAGCTAAAAGAATGCCAATTACTCAGGAATAACATAATAAAAACCTGGGAAAGGAGAAGAAAGAATAAGAGAAGAAAGGGAGAGGCTGGAAGAATGACAGCACATGACAACAGATTGAATATAGAAGGTGAAAGAAGAAAGTCAAAGATGCCTCCAAAAATTATACTGTGACCTAATACAGTTCTCAATAGTCAGTATTGCATGTAACATTGCCCTAATTCATCTCTTAACAGAGTCTGTGGGATGTCATATCGATTGATTGATGTCTTGCTGTCTTCTTTTTCAGTACCAAAACTAGAAATGCAATTCGTCAAGCATATGAACATGTTTTTACTAGTATTTGATAACTTAAAATATTTTTCTATCTAAAACCAGGCTGATCTAGAGAAAGATTTTAAAGGAGATTAGAAAATTCACTTTAACAAACCACCATCATATAGTCACATCGATATTTCATAGAGATTTTTGCAAACAATTACCAGAATTCTTAGAATTTATTACTGATATTTTATTCTTAACCCTTGACAATTGACATTTAGCAACTGCTTGGTTTTACTTTTGTGGTTGTAGAGTTTCTCATTTTCTTTTTCTTTTTCATTAGAATGATATAATGATAGAAGCAGAGAAATAGAAGCTGTTATATTTGCAAAAAAAAAAAAAAAAGAGCAAAGATGCTTTGTGACCGTGGGAATTATATTTGGAGGTTACTCACAAGAGAATACCTTGTTTGGGAAAGATGGTTAATTTTTTTCTTTCAAGCAGACAAGCACACATTTTTTTCAAAATTAGTTAATGGCAAATATGTTCTTTGCTGAATAGTAATCTATATTATCAATTTAAGATGGTCTTAAATTATGTTTCTGGACTTCTTTTAAATGTCAAACTCTAGAAAGGGTAAACTAACTCACCCCACTGCTGGGTAATAGCTAGCATTGTCTTTGCTGCAGGGCATTTTAAAGTAAAAATTTGAAGTTTATTGAAAAAAGTTACCGGTACACTTACTATACAATAGGTTGGAATGTTAATGTCTGAAAAAAGAAAAATTCAATAAACAACTCTGTATTTTTTTTGGTGCAACATAATAATAAGAAAAGGTTTTCAGCTTTGATCATAATGGAAATTAGTCATTTAATTTTACCCTTAGTCTGGTACACAGTTTCAGCACCTACTAAGAAGTCTGCTTGCATTTAAATGACTTAAGCAATTATTAAAAGCAAGTTGCAAGAAATAAATGGCATTTATATAAAAAGGAGACCGGGTTCAAACTGCTAGTGCTTTAAATTTTCATAGAAGCAAATTCAAGTTCAGAGCAGGATTCAGGATTTAGTAACAATTCAAAGGGTTTCAACCCCTTAATCTCTTTGTGATAACTATATTCATCATTTAGCCATTTTTAAAAGGAAGAGAATAAAAATGTTAACATTGATTCCTACCGGCACTTGTGACTGAAAAATTAATTATATATGGTAAAAAATTACGGCTCCAAGTAGCTATTTGATGTATAATTTTTGGTACTGAAATGTAATGAAATACTTCTACTGTATTTGTAATTGTTGGAAGAGTAGTATGAATCATACTTCAAATAAAAACACTTCTTTTTATCACCTTTCCCAAATGTTTAGAGTGCAAGAATGCCATTTCCTTTTCTCTCAGGTCTCCAGATCTTTACTCATGATCTCAAAGGTTATTATTTTGTAACTTGAACTTAGTCTTGCAAAGGAGCTTTATTTAGAGATTTAAATATAGTATTAACTTAGAAAATAAATTTCAATTATTCATACTGTTTTACCTAGAGTTATTACATTATTAAGAGTAAATATGTTTATTTTTTATTTTTATTTATTTTCCCCCAGGCAGTAATAGAAATTAAGAGTAAATATCTTATTAAACTCAATAGGGAGCCACAAAATAAGATTTCTAAAAAACGTGACTGAGTGTATGTAAAATGACTGACGAAAAATAAAAGTTAAAAAAATGAGGCAGCTAAGTCATCTTTCAACAATATTTATATTGAAAAGGCATTGCAAATATTCAGTTTTCCTAGATTGCCATATGGAATTGCTATTATTGGAAGACAAAACAAAATGTGGGAGGTACCTGACATTTCACTTAAATTTATTTAAACAAAGTTTTTATATGTTCTGAGCCACGTACAATTTTTGAGGCACTATTCTAAGTGCTTATATTTTTTAGCTCACTTAATCTTCACAGCATCATGAAGTGGAAACTCTTGTTTTTGACCATTTTAAAGATAAGGAAACTTGAACAAGTACAATCAGGACCTCCAAATGGACAAATGCTGCTTAGTAGCTGTGTGGCCTCTGTTCTGAGTCCTGTGACCATATCAGAGTTATAGTTAATGATTCCTTCTCATCTTCTGTAGTTCTGTTACCAAGTATTATAATTTCATCATTTCTTTGGATAATTCTTTCTTCTTTTTGCCTGGGTTCTCTCCATTTATACCTAAATGACCATATATCATAGTCTCTTAGTTTAGTGAATCTCAGGCATCAGTCTGAGGACTTGAGTTGATTTGTGGAGAAATTTCAGCACCTGCTCTCTTAATCTAGTGATTTCCTTCCAGGTTTCAAAAAATGGTTCCTACACAACAGCTATTATTTATAGCGTGCTGTAGGAACTACTATTTGCAGCCATTTATTAGCACTCATAGGGCCACTTTCTGATCTTCTGAAGGCTCTTTATGCATCCATGCATGTTCCCTCTATTTTGTTCTCTATTATACAGCTGCCAGAACCACTATTTTAGAATGTGATATAGTTTGGATATTTGTCCCCATCCAAATCCCATGTTGAATTGTAATCCCCAGTGTGGGAGGTGGGGCCTGGTGGGAGGTGTTTGGGTCATGGGAGCAGACCCTTCATGGCTTGGTGCTGTCTTTGTAATAGTGACTGAGTTCCTGGGAGAAAAAATACTTCTGTAAGGACACCTGCCCAGCAACTGCTGGTTCAGCTGCCTGGGCTACTGTCACCTTTGTTATTGATCTTTGTAGCCAAAGAAAATGATCTCAAAGCAATTATGTAATCCTCCTCATTTTTCCTTTAAAAAATTTATCTTCTTTTATCTCTGTGAATATGTACGTAGTTTACTATGACATTAATATTCTCGTAGCAATATCCTATTCCTGAATAAATATAATTTTCCTTTAGAGAGACTCTCTTGGTTTGTAGCAATTGTTTTTCAATATATGAGATTTATCTCAATATTGTATGGTTAATAGTGTTGGTTGCCATTAGTCTGTTCTAAAAAATGAGGCTAAATTGTAGCAAAATGATATACCTTTTGTTTTACAGAAATCTCCCAAAGGAAAGCCATAGTTCAGGTTGAAGAGGTTAAGCTTATGGCATTTCCTCTAGCAAAATCTCAATAAAAGATAAATTAGGTAGTTAAATAATCCTAAGGGTTAGATTACATGAGCAGTCCAACTTGTTTTAAGTAAGCATTTAATATATTCTTATTGAGTGAATAATCTGTTTTCCATTTGTAACTCTATTAGACTTACCCTCTATAATGACTGTTCAGTGAACAACATTGTGCTAGAATGACTCTTGCAAAATGCTAATATTTTGGACAATGACTTAAAAAATTGTTTAACAACCTTTTCACCAAAAAAATACTATAAAAAGGGACATTTAACGTTGTGATTTCGAGCAATGACACATTTGACAATTTACTTGACATAACAATTTTTAGTCAGATCCAAATGTATGGATCACATTTGATTTGCCTTCCATGTATGGATGAATCCAAATCATTTGGCTCTCTGTACATACTCGAAAGTACTTCTGCCTGCTATCCTCTTCATCCTAAGCAAGAGATGAAAATGTAGTATCTTCTGGGAGTCTTTTGTCTGCTGTGCCTCTCTATATTTAACCTATATTTTGCCCAAAGGTGTTTTTCTGGGATAATTTTACTTTAATCATCAGCCCTCCAAGTCTGAAATATTGGTGAAAAAAATGTTTCAGAAATAAGGAAAAAAAAAAAAGCAAGTACAACATTGCCATTTATGTCTAAGCTGCATTTGTGTACTCCCAAATTGCTGCTTATTATTAATAAAAGAAATTTTCATTCAACTGATATATTTTTCTAGCTGTGAAAATTGGCTATTTTGTGTTGAGATGAAACATACCATAATTTTCCCATTAAATTTAGTAAAAACTTTTTTTTCTCATTTAAATGCTCTTTACTTAATGGTAGGGTTTTCAGGTACTAATGAAAGTCATTAAGCAAGGGAGAGGTGTAATTGAAAAACAACTTTGCTTGAGACACTTAATGACTACTAAGTAAGCCCTGTGTGAAAGATCCTGCAGTTTGAGAAGACATCACTGTAAGTCAGAAGTCTTGGCAATTCTGTTATTGTTTCTTACCTGACTTTTATCTAAGTTGAGTTCTTTTGCAGTATAACTGTCAAATTTTTGACTCTCCTTTTCTATCTGCCACTTCTCATGGGCTTTATTTAACAAGAGAAACAAGTAGCAACATCACCTGACTTTGCTAACTTAACATTATTTACCACTCCAATTCACTAACATTTATGAAATAATTTAGATGGTTGATATTCTTCTATTATTTCTCCATTTTGAATTATTAACCATAAATCTTTGTTTTCTATAGTTGAACACATATTTAAGGTAACAAGTTTTGCCTTGAAGCTATTTTCAATCTCATATCTTAACTGCCTATCATAGAAAAAAAAAACAAAGACTAATTAATAAGCCAAGTATTCAACTTAAAAAGTTAGAACAAACATAAAGAGAGTGAAAGAAAGAAATGGTAAAGAAAAGAGCAGAACTGGTGAATTAGCAAACAAATTATAGAGAACTTCAAAAAGCCAAAAGCTGATTATATTAAAAGATGAATTAAACAGACAATCTTTGGCAAGACTGATAGAGAGAAACCATGTATAATATTAGGAACAAAAGTGGATAGAACTACAGATACAACAGAGATTTTAACATTATAAGAGAATAGCATAAACAAATGTATGCTGATAAACTAGAATAGTTAGAAAACATGGATGATGTTCTAGAAAAATGGCTTATGAAGATACAGAAAATCTAAATATACCTATAGTATAAGTATAAATATATATAAAGAAACTGAATCAGTAGTTAAAAGTCTACACAACACATACATACACACTATGAAATACGCATACCATATGATACACACACACACTGTGATACACACACACACTTACACTCATCCAGGTCCAGATGATTTTACAGGTGAGTTATAACAATCCTTCAAAGAACTAATAATCAAAAAACTGAAAAAGAAGAAAAAAGTACAAATGACCTTTATGAAAACTTTTCTAAACTTTTCAAAATTTAATGCTCCCTAGGTCACTTTATGATGCTAATATATCTTGATTAAAAACAATGAAAAGACCTGGGTACAGGAGCTCAGACCTGTAATCCTAGCACTTTAGGAGGCCGAAGCAAGAGGATTCAAGGCCAGCCTGGGCCAAAAAGTGAGACTTCATCTCTACAAAAAATAAAAATTAAAAAAAAATTGAAAAGAAAAAGACGATAAAGAAATATTGCAGGATAACACATCTTATGAACATGAAGACAAATATATAAATTTAATATTGTCAAAAATAAATTAAGCAATGTATAAATAAATTATAATTATTTCTCCCAGAAATATAGGAATGGGTTAACAGAAAATCTTTGACTATAATTTATCACATTAACTGTGCTGTTAAATTTAATTACCAGATTTTGATTGACTGAAATGTCAGACACAGACAGTGCCTGAGTAAATCAAATACGTCTAGAGGAGGAAGTCATCCTAAATGTGAGCAGCATATGATTCTGTTTTAACCTTTGAGTTTAAAATTTAAACAATATAGGATTTAAAAAAAATCTTCACAAAAGTGATACCTATTTTTCCTTTGTCTCAAACACAGTATTCTTTACATTTCTTTTTGACCCCTTCTAATAATATAAATTATGATAGTAAGCAGAATAAGGGCTAATATTTATTTATTTATTGCTTTTGATGAATTTTGATGATAACCCACTGAAGGAAACTAAACTACAGAGTGTCCTTTCCATATTCAAAGTCACAGCTAGTACATGTTAGAAAAACATCACTTTAAATCTAGTGAACTGACAGTTATACTTTCCATCTACTTAATAGTATGAATATACACTACTGTGTACATCTACATAATCTTCGTATTTTCCATAATATTTCACCAAGTTGGTTCACTTAAGTGTTTCTAATGGTTAGACATTATTTCCAAGTTTTGCTATCATAAATGCTTGGCTATGACACAGCAATTTAAAAAATTCTTTTGAACAATTTCCTCTTGGGATGTAGAGCCAAGAATGGGATTTCAAAATGTAAATGTTTGAATATTTTAATATTTTGCCATACACTGCCAGATTACTCTAAAAAGACTGCAATAATCCTTTTTAAACAGACAAAATTCCAGAGCTATAAAAAAATGTACTGATGTTTAAATTTGTAAAAGTCCATAGATAGTTGACTATATGGCTCTGGAAGAAATTCTAAATTGGTAAAACTTATTTGTATGTGTAGCCTATGGTATGATTTTTTTCTTAAAAATGATACGAACTGAGGATCAGTTCTGAGCCCTTAATTTTTTTTATATTTTATTTCCTTTATTAAGCAGGGATTGATAATAGATACATTTCATAAATAGTTAATGAAAAGATGCATATATAAATGCAAATGGCTTTTTACCTGTGGTGCGCCATAGATACAGGACAGCTTGTATTTATTACTGCATTTTTAACAGCCGTATAGTTTCTTTTTAATTGCCTTTTGCTAATATCATTTGTCCTAGAAAGACATTTTCCTATAAAGTACCTAATGAAACTCTGACTAATGAACATTAAAAATCATTATGTAAACTTTCAAATAGGAAAAAATAGGAAAAATAGTTTAATAAACTACCTATACCCATCACTCAGGTTATGAGGATTTTGCCTTATTTGCTGCATCTACTGCCTATTTCTTTGCTGATTTAGTTTAAGGCAAATTCCACACCTAATATCAATTCATCCCTATAAAATTCAGTATGCCTTTCTGAAGGAAAAAAAAGCTATTTTCCCATAATGCTACTAGCATAATAAACATTAAAAATAATTATTTGCTATCATCTAATACACAGATCACAATTACACTTCCCTAATTGTAAAGTCTCTTTAGAAACGATTTTTCAGAATAAGGATTCAAGCAAGTGACATGTTTGGAGGTCTTACTCTGAAGTCTCTTTTCACATAAAGCACTCTCCTCGTTAGCTTTTTCTCTAGGCTATTGACTTGCTATAGGTGTTCTATAAAATGCTCATACTATGGATTTGGCACTTTTTTTTTTTTGAGACAGAGTCTCGCTCTATCGCCCAGGCTGGAGTGCAGTGGCGAGGTCTCTGCTCACGGTAACCTCTGCCTCCCAGGTTCAAGCAATTCTCTTGCCTCAGCCTTCCAAGTAACTGGGATTACAGGTGCGTGCCACAACGCCCGGCTAATTTTTTGTATTTTTAGTAGAGATGAGGTTCCATCATGTTGGTCAGGCTGGTCTTGAACTCCTGACCTCAGGTGATCTACCCTCCGCAGCCTCCCAAAGCGCTGGGATTACAGGCTTGTGCCACTGAGCCTGGTCTGCTTTCTTTTGATGTTATAATTGTTCCTCCTTTCCACCTATTTCTGGTAAATTAAGGTTAGTTCTAGGAGTTTGATTAGATTCAGATTCAAATTCTTGGCCAGAATATTGCTTAGGTGGGCCTACATGCTTTCTGTTCATCACATTGGGAGGTACTATGCAAGATGGCCTCACTGGTTGTAACACAAAATGATCAGTGGTTTCTGGTGGTGACAGCCTGATGCCTCCCATTGAAAAGTATACCATCAACCTATTACCTAATGGTTTTACATATTGATGGTTATTGCTTGAATCAATGTTTTCATTTGGGTTGCAAAATGAACGTATTCTAATATTGTAATTCCTTCAACATTTATTAGTTGGAATTCCTGTGTAAAGAAAAACTTTCTCCTATGATGGAATAAAACTCTCATAAATATTTCAATCCAATGTAGAGGAAAACATAATGTGATATTTATTTCTATGGATGTATCTATGTTTATCCTCTGATTCAACATTTAGCCTCGTGATGCTTTTAGTGAAGACTTATTTGATCACTTGCACATTAATATTAAAATATCAAAACACATAAAAAGAGAATACTTAAAAAGGGAATCCCGTCTTGCTACTTGATGCATTGGTTCCCTCCGATTCCATTTATAGAACTGTTATACTTTTGCAGATCTATCATTTTTTTCCCTCTTAGATGCAAGGTGAAAGGCAATCATCCTTAGCTTATTTCCATAATGCAAATACAAAGGAATATGGAAACCAGATTAATTGATTAGATTAGTGTCTTTCTTTTTTTTTGACGTACAGGCTGTCTCTTTATGGAGTGAAATATTCAACATCGTTGCACTGCTGCTCCTAAAGCAGCTCTGCTCACAGATGGTGGCTTGAAGGAATCCCATAGTTCATCATTAAAAGTGCATGTCAACATTGCTGAACATGCTGTGAGGAAATTGTTTATTTTTTTCTATTCTTTGGTGCTAACTCAGTTAAAAAGAAAAACCAAGAGGAAGTGCGGTAGGTTAGTATCGACAGTATCTTAGAGAAATAAGTGTGAAAAATATGCCAGACCTCTGTTCTGAGAGCTGATTTTATGGCACCAATCAGCACCATTATTCATCTCCTGCATCTCTGAAGTCAAACTTTGAAGAATAGTTTCTGGCATCATTATTGTCCTTAAAAATAGGTGAATGTTTGTGCATTTGAAATCGTTCCAAGGTTGTCATGGATAAATGACATTCGAGATAAAATAATGTTCTACAAAAAACTTTTAGTGCGGGGCAGCCGATTGCCAAAAGCCAAGTGAATGACGATTTAAGAAGTTTAAATGCTTCCGGATGAACAAAGGCTTTCAAATACATTTACATGAATATTAACTGAATTGCTTACTTTTGTGGCAACATTTTGCTCTTTCTAATTCGCTGGACTTCAGCGTACTGACCGTTTGTATGTCCTCAAATATGTAAGGCATTTCTTTGTCTCATAGCCCCTGTACATGCTGTTTCCTAAGCTTGTGATAATTTTCTCCAAAGCTTGTTTTTGTTTTTCCTTTTTTTTTTTTTTTTTGGCCTATATTTATTCAGCTCAATGCCACCTCCTTAGAGAAACTTTCCTTAGGCATTTCTTGTCACTTTTTATTTCCTTATCCTGCATATTTATTGTTCTCCACAGTGCTTGACATTCTTTTTTTTTTTTTTAATTTTATATATTTTACTTTAGGTGCATACTATATCTGGCATTTCTCCCTATGTTATCCCTCCTCACCCTCCATTTACTTGTTTATTGTTGAATGTCTTTTCCAGGAGAATGTGAGCTTCAGGAGAACGTCTGCTGTCTCCTCTGGAATACGGCCAGCACCGTGAGTTAGAATTGCTTTTTGGTTTTGCGATACAGAAAACACAACTGAGAGAGCCTTTAACTAGAGGACATTCATTGATACTTGACAAGAAGCCCAGGTGTCAGTTGTCACAGGGTTCAGGGGGAGTCTCATGACTTTTTCTCCATATTCACACTGCCAGCTTTGGTGTGTTTGTTCTTTGTCCTTTCGTTTTTGACTCATGGACATAAGATGGCCGCCTCAGTTTCAGGCATTATGTTTATAAGCGAAGCAGAAAGAGGAGGTAAGGGGTGGTACTAGCCACATTTATCACTTTTATGAGGAAGCAGAGATGTTTCTCCAAACTCCCCAGCTGACTTGTGCTCACCTCTCACTGAATAGAACCATGTCCTATGGCCATCCCTAGTGGAAAGGAAGTCTGGAAAGTGAATATTGGAAATATCTAAATTCTAAAGCAGAGATGAGCCAAGGGGAAGGAGCTTGTGAATGGCCATTGGGATAGCTAGTGTCTATCACAGTAGCCCCCCAAAATTGCCCAATTAATAAATGAATATTAATCAAATAACAAGAGTTGTGTTAGCTCAAGAATGCAAGAGGCTGGGTGTGGTGGCTCATGTAATCCCAGCACTTTGGGAGGCTGAGGCGAGTGGCTCACACATTAGATTATAATCTAATCACACAATAGATTATTGAGGTCAGGAGTTTGAGACCAGCCTGGCCAACATAGGGAAGCCTCATTTCTACTAAGAAAAAAAATGCTCCTTTTCTCTCTTTTTCTAAAATCTCTAAAGAAATTAAAAAAAAAGAGATGCTTAGGTCTGGGTACCCTTTTAACCAGTAGTGTGGCTTTTGAGAAACTCTACCAGTGGGATTATGAGTGCTGTTTTTAAAATTTTCTAATTTATATTTATTGTTCCAAATTCAATCACGAACTATGTTACATTTTTAAATGTGCATTTAAAAATATTCATTGGATTTTAAGGAGGGTGTTTATAAATCTTTGGAGAAATTGCAAAGGATACTACTATACCTCAACTTCCCCTTGGAACTGCTGTGAGAAGCAAGCAATGAGGCTGGATGGATCGCTGGTCTGACTCAGCATGGTATATTTGAAGATGAACTACTCAGTAAGTCATATTTGATGTGCTTTCCAGTCTTGTAACAGTTCCTGAAACTCAATAGCTAATAGAATGCCATATTCAAAAGGCGTTGAGCTATTTAATGTGTTTTCTCCAGTGCTTTGAGTTTGGAAATCATTATATAAGTTATTACTACAATTATTTTCCATCTTCATCTGCCAAAGAAAGGGAAATCAATTCAGTCCACATCTTGACTGCAAAGCTGTTGTAAAAGATCCTGTACCTACTCTGAACATGGATCATTGAAATTGAACCCAGTGATGCAACATAAATTTTAGAAAAGTCATCTTCAGCTGACAGGCTGGCTGCAGGGCTATTTGAAACATGATTTGGGGACCTCTATTTCAATTTCCATTACTCACAGGTCACAGGTCTTCACCTTTGTTTAGGCAGATCCTAGACTAATGCTCTCACTGAACTGAATAGTTCTGCTGTCACCTGCAGGTTACTTGATCTCTCTCCACTCCAGTTTGTTTTCATGTAAATTGGGAGCTGTTCCATCTGCAGTTCACTCAGTAGGCATTTTATGATGATGTTTGTCATTGTGGTCCTGTGAGAAGCCCATGAGGGTTACACAGTCCTGAATGTTATCCAAGTTACAGATTGGGTCTTCCTTCTGGATTCAACTCTTACTCATCACAGGCATTGCAGAGGCCCTGAACCTTGCCAAGCCTCAGCTTCCCCTTTTGTTTGTTTTTTTTTTTAAGTAGGGATAATTATATATGTTCCTCATAGAGTTGCTGTGAATAGGAAATGAAATGGTATTTGTGAAAACCTTGCCACAATGACAATCACAGAGTGAGTTCCTCATGGGCAGTAGATGCAACTAAGTAGAGATATAAATGCCAATCATTTTTAATGTGAAAATCATGTATTTATTTTGTTGTTATTGTTTGTTCTTTCGTTGATTGATATAGTTTGATTTACATATATATTCACTATTGAAAAATTGGCAGAGAAAATGGAGGTGGAAATATCTCCATAGATAGATTCTACCACTGCTACCTACAACCATTTTAAACTACTGTTAACATTTTGGTGTTTTTCTTTTTCATTTTTATTAATGCAATAAATATTTTCACTGATATAATTACATATACTTATACAAGTTTTATTATACCTTCTTCATTATATAATGCAAGAGAAATACTTAATATTGCTATTAAAATACTGGCAACTATTAATTAATATTTTCATTCTATATGTAATTATGTAATTATTTGTATCTATTTAGAAACTATAGATAGTAAATTAAGAACAGCATCAGTATCTGTAATTCTGTAAGCCAGAGGGAGCCACCATTAACATTTTAAGATATTTTCTTTTCCTCTTTTTTTATATGCATAGACCTATGATTTAATCTAAGGTGCCAGTGATTGTCAGGCCTACAATTATTTCCTAAGGGAAAAAAAAATGCTGCCAAATAAACACCGACACAAGGCTTTGTATCTCTTAGAACTTCTATTCTGTATGCCTTGAAATGGCCTTGGAATTATACAGGCAGAGGTTTTTATCGCAGTATCAGTCTCGAGCATACATTAGAAATAGATGCAAAATTAATTGGGTAACGTATTCCTGGGACAAATGAACATTCGTGATGTGTCTCTCTTGACTCCTCTTCGGCACATTCACATCTGTGTCCAACATGGTATGGTCTTCCGTGCTGCTGTTTCTCCGAGTAAGCACGTTTTTTCAATGTTGAATCACAGCATAATATTTTAAAGCCATTTTAAATAGCAGTTAAACTTAAAATTTGCATTACCAGAAATGTGTATGACTCATAAAATAATGAAGCGATGCTCAGCTTTGCCCAAGTCTACACAGTTTTCATGTGGCCAAGCACAATCATACAAGGACCAGCAGGGCCCCATTGACAGGAAGATGCACTTCAATTTTAGGTGCAGTGCAAAAACTATACACAGCTAGAACAGGTTGAAAAATTACATAATTTTTCCTTTTTGGTGTTTATTTGGTTTACCTCTCTTTTTTTAAATTCCCATTCAATATCAACTTGAGAACATTTCCCAATATCTTTAAGACTCTTCAAAAAAAAAAAAAAATCTCTTTCAAAGTATTCAGTTAATGTAGTATCAAAAACCCTCAGCTTTTGAGGCTTTTAGAAAATTACCATTATTGAAAACAAACCTTACCAACAGGAATATGTTGAAAATTATTCCTACAAAAGCAAGGAAGGAACTGAGCAAATTAAATTATGGACACTCAAATATGTACAAAATTTAATTTTAAAAATGCATAATTGCATGTTGGAATCTCTTGACTTCTGGGAAGAATATTTTGATAGCACTCCTATTTTTAATTAGATAAATTCATATCTTATATCAGAAAGAAATAAAATTGAGAAAGTCTGTGATTTCACATAAACCTCAATCTGATAATGGATTGAAGAGAAGCATAGAGGCACTTTGACAAGTTTTATTGTGTAATAAATTTATTAAAGATATTATAAAAGGACAAAATATTTCATATATAAAATATTTGACTAAAATATGCTAAAATCCCTACACAAAACTATTAGAATTAAAAATATCCTCCACTTACCATTTTTTTTTGGAATTTTCCAGAAATCTCAGCATCTAAAGATTGTAGAGCAAATAAATAATATCATGGTGTACAGAGAAGCAGCAAGTAGTTATATCAACAATTTTCAACATATAAATTATACACTATAGTTCTGAAGAAAACTGTAAGCAGTTTTATATAAAAATTACCCTATCGAAAGGATAAATTTTACAGAAAAATGCAGTAATATGGTAGTAGAGACAGAATTAAGGCATAAAGTATATGGATAAGTAACAAGAACATTTATTATTTTAGTTTTTAAAAATAATTTTATTGGTGAAAATTGTTTTATCTAACTCACCAATATAATAAAGTCAGTTTGTGATTCAGGAAACAAATATTTAAAAATGTATTTTAAAATTTTTTATGCTTGAAAATCATGTGGTATTTAATAAGATATTTAACTGTATGCTTACTGTAGATCATTTAGGATAGTTCTATTTCCTCTACTGTACTCAGTAGTAAATGGATGCCTTTCCATTTGCAATTCTGATCATTTTGTTGGGATAAATTTCAAGTAGTGGAATTTCTAAATCTTATAATATAAAAATTTCAACACTGAATTGCATTGAATGGTACTCTATGAATATCAAGAAATAAAAATATTAAAATTCCAATGCATAATTTAATCCTGTGCATAATCCAATGAAGTTAACAACAATCCAATTCATAATTGAAATAAAAGTGTTTTTAAATAGGTTTTAAATAACTAAAAGAATATCAATAGCACTTTGTAGTAACATAATGTTTAGCAAATTATATGAATAGAACTCATAGAATCATTTTTAAATAGTTATAATTTTCACTCAATCAATTATATTTTTAAATCAAATGTATTTAGTAGGTATTGGCTATGTTCTACACATTTTGCATATGTCTCTTTGTCTAGGTAATGAAGGAAAAGATCTTGTTCTTAAGAGATTCTTCTGGTAGTGACTAAAATGCATACACCGAGATAATCACCAAAACCTCCACAGTTGTCCTAGTAAAACACCCGAGGACTGCAAACACAGAGACTGACCAACCCCACCTGCTGGAGAGTAGGGCTGAGACCAAGCATTCTTGGGGCAGATTTCAAAAGTAGCATGAGAGTAGAAGAACTGAGCCTGAGAGGCTGAGTAGCTTGACAGCAGAGAGGAGAAAGAATATAAATACATAGGGACAACATGGGTGTAGTCCTCAAATAAGGAAAAGCATGGTGTATTTGAAGAACAGAGAGGCCACTGTGAAGTTTATCTCAGGATGCATGGGGCTGGGAGAAAAGGTATGGTGGAAGGAGGGTGGAGTCTCCTGTATTAAATTGGGATGTGTTTTATTTGTCCTGAAATGGATGCTCCGGAAATTGCACTTTTGTCTTGAGGCTGGCATTTATTCTACTATCCTACATAACATATTCTTTCAAGAGATATTTAGTGATATCTTGTTTTCTGTATACCAGACACTCTTCTGATCCCAGAAAAAGAGGCTTGGACACAATGGATAAATGCAGTAGCAATATCTAGAAAAAACATAAGATAATTTTAAATAGTGAGAAGTATTATGAAATAAATGAAATAGGACATTTTTTTAAATCCTCAGGGTGGAGTTCAATGTAAACATATTCTGAATTAAGATGTCAGGGATCTCTCTTAAAAGATGGTATGTGAACTATAGCATAATGCTAAGAGTCCAGCCATCTTTAGTACCAAAAGAGAAGTAATCAAGGCAGTGGAAACCACAAAATGACAAGTGCAAAAGCCCTGGGGCAGGATCAAGCCTGGCAGCTTGAAGAACTGGAAGAAAGCCAGTACCTGAAGTTCCAGAACAGAATACAGATGAGATGGGTACAAGAAGAGAATGTAGAGATATTTAGAGGCTTATAGGTTTTTGTGAGGAGCTTGAATTTCATGCTAAATGCTATGCATAGCTAATGAAAGTTT
Source organism: Cheracebus regulus (assembly GCA_963574635.1). NCBI lineage: Eukaryota > Metazoa > Chordata > Mammalia > Primates > Pitheciidae > Cheracebus > Cheracebus regulus. The sequence continues at coordinate 20,456 of CAUYQU010087021.1, forward strand.
TTAGACTAAAATAACATGATCATACTTTCTGGCAAGAAAAAGTTCACAATTTTACTTTAATATGGAAGAGAGTACATGCCACATGTATTTACTCAGTATAATATATCCATGGCTATATGTAATATTTGAAAATATAGCTTTGTATAAAACTAGAGAGGACAGCTTGCGCATGGTTCTCAAGTTGATTTCTCTTTCTTTCTTTCTTTTCTTCTTTCTTTTTCTTTCTTTTCTTTCTCTTTCCTCTCTCTCTTTCTTTCTTTTTCTTTCTTTCTCTTTCCTTTCTCTCTCTCTTTCCCTTTCTTTTTTTTCTTCTTTCTTTCTTATGGCTGTGAAGATCAATTTGGATTGCTACTGTCTTAGTTTGCATCATTAGGGCTCATGTTTGGCAGAGGTGGATGAGTCGTTTATGTAGAACGGATTATGTGGTGTACAGAGGTCTACCAGGTAGACACCTGAGTTTCAGCCTTGTATGTTCTAATATATAGTGAAGACTTTCTGACTTTTCTTTAAGTACATTATTATTTCAGAAATGAGTTAACTTTCCTTCTGATTATCCTTATGGCAGTGGTAACTAAGGAGAATGAAAATCACCTGCTGACCATTGAACAGGCCTGGAAGACAAAATCGAGTGTGGGATCTTCTTCTTTCTGTGTGTTTGTAGATGTTGTATGTGTGTGTGTGATATAAAAGAGCTTTCATTAATTGACTTAAAAATAATAAGTGCTTAACAAGAAATATTTTGTCAGAAAAGCAAAGGAATAAAAGAATGGCTACTCCATAGGCAAAGAAGCCCTGAGACCTGCTGATTGCCCATTTTTATGCTTACTTCTTGATTATATGCTAAACAAGAGGTGGATTATTCATGAGTTTTCCAGGAAAGAGCTGGGTAATTCTGGAACTGAGGGTCCCTCCCCATTTTAGACCATATAAGGCAACTTCCTGACCTTGCCATGGCAGTTAACTCCATTTTGATTTTGACTGATTGTAACTCAACATTTTTCCAGGAGGTAATCATCTGCAAGAAATAAGTGATTAAAAGCATTCTGTAAGAAATTAAAAATAACTAAAATTTGTAGATAATCCTCCCCTAAGCAGTATGTTTATATATTCAATGAAGAAAGTCTTAAAACCTATTATATACATTTATATGGTGCCTTTCCCTTCTATTCATATTTTGGTCTATTCTTTCTTATATGTATATCTTACTAGATTCATTCATATTATACAGGCTGCTATTCACTTGATTATAATGATAGTGCACTTTTTTTTCATGTAATATGTCAAGGTAATTAATATTAGCAGCTCACAACAGAAAATCACCCTTGACATTTCATTGGTTTAATGTCACAAAGATTTATTTCTCAGGTCTGTGATTGGGTGACCATTCACCATCTTGTAGCATCCTGCTTAAAACAAGCACCCTGCAAAGTTGTAAAGGCAAGTGAAACAAAGTGGAAGATGCACAGTGGTTCTTAACTGCCCAGAAATGGCCCACAGCACACATCCTCACAGTGTACCAGGCAGATCTGGTTTCATAGTTAAGTGTGATGGAGGACATGAAATGGATGGTGAACACCGTCTTTGTCATCACCAGCCTTTCTGTCATCAAATATCTGATACCCTCTTACACATATACGCTGCCACCTTTTCCTGTCCCTCCACTCACCAGTGGTCATAATACACCACACTTTTGTCATTTGTGATTTTGAAAGACATTCCAAAGTGCCATCCGATTACCCTGTCTACTTCCAAGACCACAAGCGTGGTAGTGTTTCCATGAAGTTGGCGTATGGCATCTCTTAGTACAGAGATCTTGTCTTTAAAAACTAATTAAAATAAAAATAAATGAAGATCATCTCTTCTCTTTAATACCCCCTCTCCTCGTAAACGTATACACATATATATCCAATGTGCAAAGGTAGAACAGGATCAAGATAGCTGCAGTAGACACTGCTATTCATTCAGAGGGAGAGAATGGAGAAGGACACTCTGCTTCTCAACAGTCCCCAGCCTGCAGCCGTTCAGCAATCCTGTTCAGCAAATGCTGCAACATCCTCCTACCTTGGAAGATGGAAGCTTGATTTGCTCTCGGGGGCAGCTCCTTTGTCTATTATTATCCAGGCTGTTAGCTTCCTCTCTGGAAGGTTATTCCTTTCCTTTTACTTTCTCTGGCATCAGCAAAAATGGAAATGAGGGGATATGCCTTTTGGGGCTATACTTTCTCCTCTCACTTCCTATCCACAGAAAGTCAGAGCCACAAGGAATATTTTAAGCACCAAATATTAAAAGTCTTTTTGGTCCAAACTCATGGTATATTTGGTAAAATATTTGTCCCAGAAACTAAGAAAACTACTTATCAATATGCTTGGTTCTCCATGCCAGTAACCACACCCACAGTTCCTTTTGAAGTTTTGTCTTCTGTCTTAGCACCCCCTCCCTAAGCCTGTCTCTCTCAACTTAATTTCAAATAACCTTTCTGGGAAAATGCATAGGAATGGTTCACCCCTTAGATTTTTGCATGACTTGCTTTATCCAATGGAGAGGTTGCACTGGGTCTTTGTTACTGAAAGTCTTTGTAAAATCCCATAATTTCTTTTGGTTATCTAGAGGCACTGTTTTTTCTAATCAAAAAGTTCCTACATTTCTGCTCTCTCCTAATGTCTCTTGCTCCCTCATATATACAATCTTTTTTTTTTTCTCTAAATCTTACCACACACAACCAATATACTCTTCTGATTTGCAGCTTCTTCCCTTAAGACATAAGTCCTCTGTGCATATGGTCTGACTTCCAAGGTCATGATTTCAATGAAGGTTTCACCACCACCAAACGTAGTTCTACATCTTTCCAACTTCCAGTATCAGACTCTTTGCCACCCATCAGAGAACCACTAAGCCGGGCCATCCACATACAACTATTATTATTATTAGAGATGGAGTCTGTCACCCAAGCTGGAGTGCAGTGGTGCGATCTTGACTCACTGCAATCTCCGCCTCCCAGGCTCAAACAATTCTCCTTCTTCAGCCTCCTGAGTAGCTGGGGTTACAGACGCCCACCAGCACACCCGATTAATGTTCGCATTTTTAGTACAGATGGGGTTTCACCATGTTGGTTAGGCTGGTCTCAAACTCCTGACCCTGTGATCTGCCTGCCTCAGCCTCCCACACATCCAATTATTTACCTACACTCCCTTCTTCTTTTTTTCTATTTGTTTCTTTTTAAAAACCTTTATTTTAAGTTCAGGGGTATAAGTGCAGGTTTGTTACATAGGTAAATTTGTGTCGTGGGGATTTGTCATACAGATTATTTCATCACCCAGGTATTGAGCCTAACACTGTTCCCATACCGAACCAAATTTCAGACTGCTTATTTTCATGGCCCAACAATGAGATGCAAATGAGCTGGGAAAGAAGGGAGTGTATGTCTTTACCTGAGTAGAGGGAGAAGGCCTGGAAAATATCACCAGACCAACTCAAAATTACAAAGTTCTCCAGAGCTTACATGCCTTCTATGCTGTATATCCATATGTAAGTGTGCATTCATCTAAAGTTATAAGTGATTAACTTCTTCTAAACTATAACTAAGATCTGAGTCCTGAAGACCTTCCTCTGGAGCCTCAGTAAATTTACTTAATCTAAATGGATCCAAGTGCTGGGGTGATTACCCTTATCTTGTCTCCTGCTAAATCACGGAGGTTTGGGGAGTTTCTTCAGACCCCTAATAAAGTTTTTCGTAGAGGCCTTGGCAGTTCCTTCAGATCCCCCAATAAAACTTGTTTAATCCTAAGTAGGTCCTGTTAAGAATTCCTTCATTAACTTGTCATGCTTCAAGGCCCCGGGAAGGCTAGGTAAAACTCTTGGTAGTCTTTTGTCACCTTCTAGCCTTTGTGTAAGGGTACTGGCTCCATTAGTTTTTAATATTTAACTTAACCACTTAGTGCTGAAACAGTTGTTCTAGAGGCCTGACTGCTGACTGTTCAGCCGTTAGGGAGACCTGGCCTGCCACAGTGTCATAGGACTATCTCCTTAATTCTGCTAAAGATGGGGCTCCTTGTCACACAGCCATGAAAATTTAGTCTCACAGACAAATCAAAGAGGGAGAAAAATGGAATTTATTAGACGAAAAGGAAAGAAAAGGGAAACAGGGACTCACCACCAAGCCAGAGAGAGAATCCTGCTGGCATATGCTTCCCGCATCACAGATCGAATCCCAGGTTCCATGTAGGAAGAGGAGGCGTCAGGCTTCTCCCCACTGCAATTGGCATAAACTTCTGTGGTTCCCCAGCCACCCAGTGGTGTACAATCCTCCCAGTGCACAGGCTGGCTGGAGTTTCTCTGAGGACTCCTCCTTACCTGGCTGTCTCAACAGTACCCATTAGTTATTTTTCCTGATCCTCTCCCTCATCTCACCCTCCACCCTCTAAAAGGCCTCAGTACATGTTTCCCTTCTATGAATCCATGTGTTCTCATCATTTAGCTCCCACTTGTAAATGAGAACAGGCAGTATTTGGTTTTCTGTTCCTGCATTAGTTTGCTAAAGATATTGGCCTCCGGCCCCATCCATGTCCCTGCAAAGGACATGATCTCAGTCTTTCTTAATGGCTGCATTGTATTCCATGGTGTACATGTACCACATTGTCTTTATTAAGTGTATCATTGATGAGCATTTAGATTGATTCCACATCTTTGCTATTGTGAACAGTGCTGCAATGAACAGGCGTGTGCATCTGTCTTTATGCAGAAGCACTTCATTTCAGGGTACCAATTTCTACACTTGTCTGAGTAACACTAACTGTTCATGGAAGACAAATTTCCAAACTCTCAATGTTGAATGCAGTAATGTATTTCTCGAAATATAATTGGATGTAGATAAGGCATCCTTCCTTCATCTAAAGCATAGCCATCTGGAATGCCTGGTGTCTGAGGTCAGGAAGGCCATGGTGAAGGGAAGGACTAACAGATGTGGGACCCTAGCTTTTAACCGTCTTGTCTCATAGTTAACACACATCACTCTTGCTTGTGTCTACTTTTTGGAACTAGTTTAATGACTCCAATCTCAATTCAAGTGTGGCTGGAAAGTTTAGGGGAACACACATAATATTGGGCAAGATTAAATCTTTTTCTCACACTATTATGAATCAGTTTTCCTTTGTAATACAACTTTCACATCCATGATTTAATATTAATTTCAACTTTCTCTTAGAGGTGGGAGAGCAAAGTCATGACTCATTCCAGCTCTGTAGATGAGAAAATCTATGAGTATCCACCTGTCTGTAATTATACTTGCTTCTGTGGCATTTCCTCTTATCTTAGGTTTACTGCACACAGAAATCTGTTTTATTCTTCTCCAAACACTATCACTGAGCACAAACATTCCTGTAATCACAAAGACGCATACTCACAAGGAAGGCAAATACGTCTGATAAACTATAACAAGTGCAGAGTCATCTCACTGAGTCTATAGGAAGGATCTGCTGGGGGAAGGGAGGTTTAAGCTGATGCATCAGGGATGGATAGGAACGAGTCATGTGACCATAGGAGGGGAGTGTGGTTCCAGGCATGGAGCATAGAGTAGAGCAGACTGGTAGGAGGAAGAGGATAAGAATCCTTAGTACAATGGAGGAAGGTCATCAGGTCTACTATGCCTCCTGCAGAGGGGACAGCAGTGGGACTGGACCACAGGTGAGCAGCTGGGGTAGAAGCACTGGCAGGCCACATGAAAGGGTTAGTTTATGCTGAAGACGGAAGATTTAAGCAAAGTAGGGCCAGGAACTTTTTCATTCCCTTGACTTCCTCCGTTGCCCTGCAGACTGCAGGGACTTAGAACAGGTTTGGCCTGACGGCCAACAGCAGCTTTTCAGCAGGCAGCTTCTCCAATGATTAAACAAAGGTAACCAGAGGGCCAAAGGGCAAGACTCTGCAGCAGCTTTCACCCTGAAACACTGAGGAGAAATATACTTGCCCATCAGATCCAGTTACAGGAAATATAAAACCCAAGCAATTGAGCCGTAATGTATTTCTGCTTTGGAGACAAATATATCCTCAAATACTTCTGTACGAAATACCAGTGAAAAGTTTAAAGACATTGTATGTTTTTAAACAAAATGAACTGCCTGGAGAAGTTGCAGTATCTAAGCTCACACTTGTTTCTTCTTGAACTTATGATTTAGCAGTTATGGGATTAGGCATCACATGTTTTTCAAGAATGTTGATCTGTAATTGCTAGTACTAACTCTTTTGCTTTGATGATGGACTATATAACACTTGCAATTGATAGTCTCTGAATCTTTATTTTCTTTTCAAAGGTAGCATGTTGTCTCCAAAAGTTGGACAGCTGAACTTGCTAAATAAAGTGTAGTATCGATCAACCTCTTAAAAGATCATGCCTTTTACAATTTGTAAACTAACTTTGCACTATTCACTTTGCTCTTATCCATCACACTTGACTCTGGCCTTCATTTCTGCTTCCCAAGCAGGGACATAAGAAGGAAATCACTAGTGAAGGATTTATGCATAATGTGGTATTGTTGGCTGTACTCATATAGTTAAATTTCATTTATATTGTTTTGGAAAATGACTTTATAATAACATGAAATTATGCTACTCAGATTGGCTTACTACCTCTAATGTTATGTGACATTCATGTATATATTATACTCCATAAAAGAAAGCAGGGCACACTCATATCTCGTTTACTGTGGGTATCCTAAAACCTCATTCCCAAGAGCTTCTGGTCAAACCATGTTTCATCCTCTCCCAGATCTTGCAACTGTATCAGGCCTATGATGATACTCCTGACACTTTGGTCTGGCCATTTTGCCTCTGATCTTTCAGGTGACTAATTTATGAATCCACCTTAAAAACTCCACTTTAGATTATTGTTGGAGGATACTCCCCACAGGTGACTCCTTAAGGGAAAATGCCACTGAAGTACTGTTATGGACTAAATTTTATTATCCCTAAATTCATAGAGTGAATTCCTAACTTGCAAAGTCATTATATTTAAAGATAGGACGTTTAAAGACATAATTAAGATTAAATGAGGTCATAAGGTGAAGCTCTAATCCAATAGGATTGATGTCTTTGTAAGAAGAGGAAAAGACACTGAGATTACTCACACAGAGCAAAGACCTTGTGAGGATGCAGTGAGAAGGCAGCTGTCTGCATGCCACACAGTGAGGCTACAACAGAAACTGAATCAGCTAGAACTCTGATCTGAGATTTCTAGCCCCCAGAACAGTGAGAAAACAAACTTCTATTGTTTAAGCCACCTGATCTCTATTTTGTTATAGAAATTCTAGCTGACTGTTGCATAGACTATTTACTTTTAAGAGTAGATGAATAAGTAAAAACATGCTATCCCTAACCTTTTGCTCTGTTTCCCATTTATGTGCCCATCTTAGTTTATTTTATTCTGCTATAACAGAATAACACAAACTGGGTACTTTTAAATGAATAGAAATGTATTTGGCTCATGGGTCTGGAGGCTGGGAAATCCAAGAGCATGGCCCTGGCATCTGGTGAGAGTCTTTGTGATACTTCATCCCATGGCAGAATGTGAAGGGACAGAGAGGGTGGGAGCAAGAGAGCAAGAGAGGAAGAGGACCAAACCTATCCTTTTATCAGGAACCCACTCCTGACATAACTAACTCACTCCGCAAAATAACAGCATTGATCCACTCATGAGGGCAGGGCCCTTGATGCCTGTAATCACCTCTTATCAGTCCCCACCTCCCAACACTCTTGCACTGAGGATTAGATTTCCAAACGTGAATTTTGGGAGACACATTCAAGCCATAGTGGTACCCATTTTTGTTACCTGTCAATTTAGCTCTTCCCCCCCACCCCACCAAAGACTTCCAGGCTTAAGTAAGCTGAGCATGCTGTAAAGAGTACTTAGTTTAGAAAGTAGCTAGTCCAATATGAAATTCCTTTTCTTGCCCTTTGTGAAATGTACCTTGTCTCCAGATTCTGGCCTGGATCTTGTGTGTTTACTGCTCAGAACTTCTTCCTGGGAATCAAATCCTTTGTTGCTCTTTGCTGTTTGTATTCTGACTACATAGATTTTCTCTTTGCCTACATAAAGGGACAACCCACCTTCCTGTTGTTCCTTTCTTAGCTGATCTATCATTTTGTGTTTGACTGTAGTTCACCATAAATTGTGTTTTCCACCAGCTTCCACTGTGTTGTGGAAACACCCTCACTCCTTCTCATGAACATTTGTGAGGTCTATTTTTTTCATTTTGTCTAAGCCCTGCTGAATCATTACCAGCATATGGGGAAGAGGGAGGCAGAAACCAAGTATCACTCCGCTGAATCTACTCAAACAGGGCAGTGTCTGTTTGGACACATAGCCAGAGTGTTATGGAAGAAATTCATGTAAACTACATATTCAGTCATGATACACACTTCTAAATGGTGATTTTCAAAAATAGATGATTCTACCTTGCAAACTTGTGCAAATGGCTACAACAGACAGAGAAGCAGCAGTCTATCTGCGGCAACAGATGTAGAAATGTCTGACCCTTCCTCTGAGGCTAGAAACAGCTGTTGATATAGCTCACAGCAACCAAGACAGGTGTTCAAGTTAAAATCAAACAGTTGTCAAATTTCTACCTCTTTCTGTTTCTTTAAAACATCAACACATTAAAGTGTATTGTAGTTTTCAGCTATTGATGGCATTAAATATATAGATTATCTTAAAAGAAAAAGGACAACTTCTTTGGGATCAGTTATTTCCACATGATAAAGCATAACCCAACTCACCTATCTGAATCATCATCATAATAATAGTAATAATAGCAATAATAACAGACTGGGCACCATGGCTCATGTCTATAATCTCTGCATTTTGGGAGACCACAGAGGGGCATTGCTTGAGGCCAGGGGTTCAAGACCAGCCTAAGCAACATAGCAATACCCTGTCTCTACAAAACATTAAAGAATGAGGCCAGCACGATGGTGCATGCCAACAGAGTCATGTGCTCAGAAGGCTGGGGGAGAGGATCACTTGAGCCCAGGAGTCCACAGTTACAGCAGCTATGTTTATGATACTGTACTGCAGCCTGGGCAACAGAGGGAGATCCTGTCTCAAAAAGATAAAAAGTAAATAAAAATAATCATATATTTTATTCACGCCAGGAACTATGCTAGGTGCTGAGGGGTATGAAGAACAAGACAAACAAAGGCTCTGAGTTTATAAATTGTATACTTTACAACTTTATAAACTGTATACGTTAGCAAAAAGGATAATTAAATAAATAACTAGGCACATCATTAGAAAAATAAGTAATTATAATTTTTATCCAAAGGGAAGTACTTTGCAAATGACAGAATTTATAAATTGAGTCCTTGACCTACGGTTGGGGAACAAGAAAGACTTCTGTGAAGCAGTAACATTTTTTTTGTGCTGAGATATGAAATATAAGAAGGGATAACCACAGGGAGAAATGGAAAAATAGGCCCTGCAAGAAAATAGATAATATAAAAACATTGGACCAAAAAGTGTTCATTAGGATTGCAGAAGGTCATAGGAGCAAGATATGAAGGGGACAGATCCTTCAGGTTTCTGATGGCAATAATAAGTAATGAGTTACTTAGAATTCTGAAAGCACTAGACAGCTGTAAAGGGTTCTTAAGTGGGGAGTAATATGAACAGAACCTTTTTAAAAAAATAACATTCTGGCTCCAATGTTGAGAGTGAATTGGAAAGAGACAAGAGCAGTGATGAGAAAACGAAGGAGGAAACTAGTAGCCATCAACAAGGGACAGTGTCATCTCTCAGTTCATGCCATGCAAGAATGATCAGAGGCTTCCTAATTTGCCTCCTAATTTTCAAAAGTATTCTCAGGCTGTAGATGTTTCTTTGAAGATAACCTCTGTCACTCATTTACTCATTAAACCTCCATTGTTTGTACACTGACTCTATGTGAGGCACTGGGGTTCAGGCACAGCCCTAATCCCCAAGGAGCTCTCCAGGGACAGGCAATTGAGTTGTGGTAGAATGGGGATTATCCCTGGAGTAAGCAAAAGGGCAACAGTCACACTGCAGGCCAGGTGTGGTGGCACACACCTATAATCTCAGCACTATGGGAGGCTAAGGCAGGTGAATTGCTTGAGCTCAGGAGTTTAAGACCAGCCTGGGCAACATGGTGAAACCCCATCCGTACAAAAAAATACAAAAAAAAAAAAGCTGGGTGTGGTGGCACATACTTATAGTTTCAGCTACTCAGGAGGCTGAGGTGGGAGGATTGCTTGAGCCTGAAGGTTGAGCCTATAAGCTGAGATTGGATCACTGCACTCTAGCCTGGGTGACAGTCTCAAAAAAAAAAAAAAAAACAACAACAACAAGAAACACACACACACACACACACACACAAAACAAACAAACAAACATTAAAAAGTGATGCTGCAAGGAGCACCTAAGCTGGGAAATCAGAAAGTGTTTCACAGAGATAATGCACAGAAGTGAAGGAAGAAGGAAAATTAACTAAGTGTTTCTCATGAGTAATGACTGTTACCTATAATTTGTTAGTTTGGGATTTAGGAAAATTGAAAGCAAGAGCCTAAAAGCTATTTTGCTTAATTACGTTATTTTCAGAGAAAAATAGTTATCATGTCTGCTCTGGTTTGATTGTGTCCCCGAAGTTCAAGTGTTGGAAGCTTAATCCCAATGCAACAGTGTTGAAAAGAGAATTCCTAGCAAGAGGTGATTAGGTCATTAGGGTATTGCCCATTACTGTTATTGCAAGAGTGATCTTGTGATAAAAGTGAGTTTGGCCCCTTCTTGCCTTTTTGGTATTTCATTCTCTCTTGCTCTTCTGCTTTACATTACGGGATGACACAGCATGAAGGCCCTCACCATGCACCAGCACCTTGATATTCAACTTCTCAGCCTCCAGAACTGTGAGATATAAATTTCTATTTAAAAATAAATTACCTGATATTTTGTATTCTGTTATAGCAATGCATAATGGATGAAGACCATGCTGTTTTTCCCGTGTCTTTCATGGCACATTTTATTCATTCCCTATATATGTCTCTGCTCAGTTCTCAAATATTGTTTTTAATCAGGTCTCATCTTTCCTACTCAAATCATTTCCACTTCTTTGCACTCTTCCTGTTTCTTATATATACATCTGTCTCCTTAGCATCTTTTATTAGTCAGAGATCGTGAGATAGCATTTGACAGAACCACAAATCAAATGGCTTAGTAAAAACAGGAAGATGGTTAATTTATCTAGCTGGTAATTGAGGACTACACCAGTTCAAGGCACCTCTGGATACAGGAATCAAATAATGTCCCAGCTACACAGCTACATGGTTCTTCTCTTCCTCCACAAAGTGCTCCCAATTTCTCCCACCCTTTTGGTCTCAGTCACTCTTTCTGGCTCTCACTTCTGCTTCACTCCCAAGCAGATCTTGCCACCTGGAAGTGAGGTAGACACAAGCGGTCCCAGGATGACGCCTCAGTGTGTCCCAAACAGAAGAAAGCAGTCTTTTTCCCCCAGTAACTCTATGGAAATTCAGAACTGAGTTCCACGTGGCCAGAGAGTTAATGACTCTGGCCAGGAATATGACCCATGTTAGTTGCTTGGACATCAGCCACACATGCTCCTGACAGAGAAGTGTGGCACCTGCTCCACACAGATGGCATGGGCTAACAGTGTGCACTGCACAGGTTCTCCAGAGAATGTTGAGGTGCCATCATCAGAACTAGAATGCTATAGGACAGTGTCTACTACCCTCCTCCAGAACACATCTGCAAGCCATCATGGCCATGTATTTGTAAACTTGGTTTCTCTCTCTCCCTTTTTTTTTTCTTGAGACTAAGTTTCACTCTTGTCACCCAGGCTGGAGTGCAAGGCATTATCTCGGCTCACTGCAACCTCTGCCTCCCAGGATCAAGTGATTCTCCCGACTCAACCTCCTGCATAACTGGGATTACAGGTGCCTGCCACCACATCTGGCTAATTTTTGTATTTTTAGTAGAGTCAGTGTTTCACCAGGTCAGCTAGGCTGGTCTCGAGCTCCTGACCTCAGATGATCTTCCTGCCTCTGCGTCCCAAAGTGCTGAGATTACAGGCATGAGCCACTGCACCCGGCCTGGTTTCTCATCTAATTCTCTTCCTCCATTGGAGGCAGGGATGAAGAAGATTATCTTAGTTAGTCCAGGATGTTATTAGCCTGGGTGGCTTAAACAACGAACATTTGTCCTTCATGAATCTGGAGCCTGAAAGTTCAAAATCGGGGTGCCAGAATGACTAGATTTTTGGTTGCTGCTCTCTTACCAGTTATATTGTCACATGGTTTTTCCTTGGTGAGACAGAGAGAGAAAGAGAGAGAAGGAGATCTTGTGTCTCTTCCCCTTTCCTAAGGACACTAATCCTATCATGGTGCCCCATTCTCATGACTTAATCTGATCCTAATTAGTTCCCAAAGGTCCCATCTCCAAACATCATTACCCTGGGGATTAGAGCTTCAACATATGAATTTGGGAAGGACACCAACCTACTATCTATGGCAAAGCTCTACTTCTTAAAATCAACCACATTTGCTTCTCATAGAACTTATCTTGCTGGGTGTTACGTCCACCTTTGATTTTAGTTACCGAATGGAGCATTGTATCTTGGACCTGGAATCTGTGAGCTCAAGGGTTTTTGGCTTTGGCCTCAGTTATTATTTTTCTATTGGTTGTATTCTGATAAAATCTGGTAATGCCGAGAAAGAGTGACAATTGCTCATTGGGCTCATTCTGGAAAGAACAACTTCATGTACCAGAAATTCCAGATTCAGAAAGTAAGAGGATAAGTTCTTCATTTGGGGGCTGAAATGCAAACTGAAGGTGAGTATGTATCTGCTGTAGGACAATGAATGCTCAGTTGGCATTTCTTAGCTCACAAGCCAAAAAGAAGAGATACAGGTGGGGCAACAAGTGAAGAGATACAGGTGGGGCAACAAGTGATGATTATTTCCCCAATGGCCCTCCATAGCTTTAGCAGAGTCTTCCCTAAACCTGGCTGGCATCTAATTAGAAGTGCCAACTTTGTAACGCCACCCCAGGCCTACTGGATAAGAACATACAATATATGACAAAGCTGGCAAGTCATCCACAACAACTTTACAGTTTGAGAAACACCACTCTGAAAATCTCAGTGTCAAGTACTCTGTGCTTCAGGGTATGGCGAGAAATTTGAGATCCTATTCTTAGCTATAATGTTAATGGAGCATAATTATTTAGCAAGCTTCTCCCACCAGCAAAGTGAATTTCAAGGAAGAAATGTTGGGATTACATGACTGTCTCTTCTCTGTATGGAAAGTCCCCCTTCATTGCTAATCTTGGAAGACTTCTTTTTTAATAAGAAAGTTATATTTTCTTTCATATAGACCAAGTTTAGTTGTGACCTCACATACTCAAGGTGCTAGCCTTGGCCATTTATTCACACCCCAACTCTGCTTGCAAACCCTTTCAACATCCCCCTTCCTGGTTTCTAACATGATTCTTTATTACCTGTTCAGCCAGCAGACTAAATTTATTCAATTTTCTTTTCCTTTGGCACAGAGAGTCAATCCCAATGTTGCAAACTAAAATCAAACCAGATGTGCTAATAATTTTATTGATATTTTACATAACAAGCTGAATTACCAGAAGGCTCAAACCAAATTAATCAAAAATTAAAGCATAGAAGATTTAAGCCAGAAACTATTTAAACAGCTTTAAAAGGTTATCAAAGGAAAAGAACGTGATCGGTTTGTTTGAGTGATAAAATAATAAGTTAAGCTGAATCAGGGAGAGAAAACTTGCCTTTCGACCTGTAGGTTTATCTTCTAAATGAAGTATCAGGTGTTTTAATGTTTTTGGAATTTAAAATGAGCAAATATATAAATAAATATAAAAGCGCTGAATGGGCCAACTTCTTGCATATTACACTGAAAAATTATCTGGTTGATTTGTAAAATTGAAAACAGAGGCTTTGGGAAGCAGTGAAAGAACCTATGTCTGTGATCAGACTGCACTGGCTTCAGATTCCCACAGACCCTGTGCATGTTAGGACTCACCAGTCAAGCTGCTCAACCCTGAGTTAGATTCTTATGCCTGAATGGAAATTGTCCAGTGCCCCACCTTATCCACGGGGGATGAGTGCCAAGACCCCGAGGATGCGTGAAAACTCTGATCAGACCAAACCCTTTTGTGTTGGTTTTTTTCCTACATGTATATACCTACAATAATGTTTAATTTATAAATTAGGCACATCAAAAGATTAACAATAATAACATAATAAAATAGAACAGTTGTGACAGTATACTGTAATAAAAGTTGTGTGTCGTGGTCTTTCTCTCTTAAAATGTCTTGCTGTACTGTACGCACCTATTTTTGGATGACAGTTTACTGGGGGCAAACTGAAACCAGAAAAGGAAAACTGTGGATGGGGAGGGGTGACTGACAGCAAGTATAGAGGAGCATTGTCCAGATTAAATGTGAGTATTGAGTTATAGAGCCTGACATACACTACAGACATTCAGTGAAGAGGAATAAGCAATACTGGGAGCAAAGTTGATAGCAGAGCCACGACAGGAGGGAGGTGAACATGTTTGGTGCCAGGGAACATTTATTTGTCAAATCTACTTAGATTGAGAAAAACTGTCACCGCTCCATTTTCATATTTGATCTTCAAGGCCAGTGGTTGGAGTTGAATACATAGATAATTTCCCAACTTAATAATTGTGGAGGGAATACAAACAGCAACGCAGTTCAGTGGTGACTTAATGTCCCCAGCCATTCTGAGGCAGAGTTAGGGCTGAATCCCAGCAATGACAGAAGCCTGGGGCCGTTAGCCAGAGTGGCGCCTCCCCTGTGGATCTGCCTCTATGCATGTGATATCTTTACAGCCGTGTCTCACTGCCTCTGCTGATGACCATGTTTCCCATCAAGATAGTTGAGAAGAGAAAGAGAAAGCATTCTGGATAGAATCAACAAAATGCCATCTCCACAAGGCAGGTGATCTTTTCTATTCCACGGATTTATCTGAAATATACATTTATCCTAAGAGCATAACAGGAACAGTGTCTTGCATGTAGCAGACATTGGGAATATTTGTTGAGTTAATCCGTAAGCATGTGCTTTCATTCAGCAATGGAAGGAGGCTAGCTTACACAGTCTGCCCGCTCTAGGCAATGTTCATCTTCAAGGGGCCTGAATCTCTTACCTTTTTTATGAACATTGAGTTCAGATAGATGGAGTGGTTCTCAAACGTTAGTTTATGTGTAAGAATCTCCCGAGGTGTTTGTTGTAACTGCAGATTTCTATTCCCACCATCAGAAACTAGGTCCTCTGGTTGAGGTGGTTCTGGAGACCCTGTGTTGACATTAGTGTTGGTATATTGGGGGAATCCATTGCCGTTCCTGATGACGATTCTAGGTGGAAGAGTGAGCTGTGTGTCTGTGTTTTCATGAGTGGAAAGGAGGGAGGAGGAAGGTGCTGAGTGAGAAACAGAAGATCGGAATGCGTGGAACTTCCTACTTGGTGGGTTGGCAATCTCTTCCCCCTCTATCAATAATAACATTTATCTCTACCTCCCTTCGGAAAGAAAGGTCAAGACCGGCTAGAAACATAATTTCCCAGTGAAGCTGCTCAACCTGGTTTCCTGCCTTCCTCCAATGCCCCCTTTACTGTACCCAAGCCCTCCCTTAGCAAGTCCTTGGAGAGAGTAAGAAAACAGGCCCCATCAATTTCCCTAATGACCCTTTTGAAAAGCCTTTTTTTTTTAACTCTGTATTTTTAGATCTCTCCAAACAATGTTCTTTATTAGAAGGTTAACAAAGACCCCATGGGATTTATGGAAATTTTGATTAAGAAAAATGTGGAATAATTTGAAGGACAGTGTTAAATGTCATAGAAATGGCTATTTTTTAAGTTATGGATAAGTAGAGGAAGCTTCATTATATCATAAGCCACATTTGCAGTGGGAGCTTGAGGTTGGCGGGTGGCAGAGGGAGACCAATATGGTTTGAGCCCAGCGCTCAGCAGCCCGGGCCCTTGTGCAAGTGCCTAAGCACGTTTAGGGTAATGCCACTTCTTAAGACTTTCCTCAGTGTTTTTCCTTAAATTTAGATTAAAATGAGACAGTCTCTGTAAATAAAACTCTGTATATATTCCTGGTAGTGAGAAAAGTACTCCACAGCTATTGGGTTCCTTACTCTGATACTACAAGACAGCTTCCAGTCTTCTCACTTCTTCCTGAGAATCCCTTCAGATGAGCTCCTTTTCTTCATTTTTTTCCTTATATTATGTCTTTTTTCTTTCTAGACCATTTCTAATAATCTTTTTTTTCCTGCCTGTATTAATTCACTAGGATTGCCATAACAGAATATCATAGACCGAGTGGTTTAAACAGCAGAAATTTATGTTCTCACAGTTCTGGAAACTGGAATGTATAGGATCAAGGTGCTGGCTGATTTGGTTCCAAGTGAGGCCTCTCTTTCTGGCTTGCAGATGGCTGCCTTCTCATGGAGTCCTCATATGGCCTTTCCTTGGTGCATGTCCTTGTACAGAGGTAGGGAAGAAAAGAAAAGGGGGAACAGAGGAAGAGAGGAGTGTGGTGAGAGAGGGAGAAAGAAGGAAAGAAATTTCTCTTTTTACAAGAACACCAAATCCTACTAGGTCTCCACCCTTAATTATATCCTAAAAGTCCTTTATCCAAATATGTTCACATTGGAGGTTAAGGTTTCTATTCAATTTGAAGTTCAAATTTCCTATGAATTTTGGAGAGACACAATTCAGTTCAAAGCACTGCCTAACTCAGTCCTTAAGTTCTCTGATTTTCTAATGCTCCCATAGGAAGAGGTAAATCATCTGGACAAGTCACCTGATGGTCATGTGCATTCACTCAGTGAAACTTTACCAATACTAGGCTCTGGTTTGCCCAAATTAGTAAAACATGATCTTCACCCTTCTGGAATCTAATCGGTAGAAACATAATAAGAGCAACTACATATTACAGATATAATCATACAGATTGGCTCATGGTACTGTGGGGTACAAAGAAAGGGATTATGACTGGAAATGAAGATTCCATGGAGTCTTGAAATAATGGTAGAATGTGATGTAGAAAGGAAATAGAAGGCAAGAAATAGTCTGGTACAGCAAAGGTAATAAACAAACTCCAGAAGCTGAATGGAAGTAGGTGACCCAGTGAGCCACAAAACCAGCATTTCATATGAGGGCTGGTTAGTAGGAGAACTTATAGCTTGCTGGAGAGCAAGTTCTTTGTCCTTCAAGGCATCAAGTGTATTTTAACAATAAAGTGTTTGAAATAAAAATTGGGTTAGAGATATATGGAATTGAGTCAAAAGTGAGTTTTGCAAGTGAGTAAGACTTTAAAATGATAATTCTTAGTTATCAATTCTTTCATCCGGGGCTATTGAATGAATAGGATTCCGAGAGCTCTGAATAGACTAGAAATTACTGTGTGTGCATTTTAACAACGTATCGAGAACATTCATCATTGTTTCTCAATTAACCCTGTGCCATCATCGATATGTAACAGTCACTCAGGCTTGCACATTCAATTCATACCAAAAATATCCTATAAGGTAACTACTTTCAATTATTATACGATTAATCACCAGTCAAGAGTGGTTAGATTTGTTTTTTTTTTTAAGTTACATTTAGGCATCCAATCATTAAATGTATTTGTAACAGAAGAGGCAAAGCTGCTAGAATTTCCATTACCACAATAGGAACTTGTTCAAGACATAGTCCCTACATTTTAGGATCATTTGACACTGAACTGGTCCATCACATCCACTCAAGAAAGATGTGAACAGCAACCAACAGAAAGTCAAGCTGCAGGCACTATTTTTGTTCAGAGAATTGTCTAGAAACTCAAAATTCAGCTTCTGCTCTCAAATACCTCTTTCTTTTTCTGTCTTAATATACATTTCTATTTGTCTCTTGACCTAAAAACAAGAAGAAAAAAAAAACAACAAAACACTGACTGTGTCCTCACACCCCTTCCACCCTTGGTAACTGTCTAGAATATGGATTGTGCTGTTGTCTGGATCACGTCATCCTGTCTTTTTGGCTAATTGAAGATGCAGCATACAACCCTGGCAGGCCAGCCCAGGGAGAGTAATGTGGAATCCAGTGAAACCACAGGGTCGGCAGGGGGAGTGATGGTGCGAGGAATATCAGAAACCTTTAATCTAGATCATCCCTGTTTTCCATTCAATTGAGGGTGGTTTGCCTAGGACCCCAACACTGTACTAGTAGATGAACTTACTACTTCTCTTCAGAATGGCATCTTCAGACCTAGAGCTAAATCTCAGACTTCATTTGCTTTCCTCAATAACTGAAAATATACTGCATTATATCCCTTGCCCTTTCAAAGTGGCTTTTCATGTGTTAGCCCTATAGATCTTTTCAGAAATACTGTGCAAGGATGATTTGTAAGAAAAGCTGATATGCTGTATATTTTCCAAGGACCAGATTCACAAGGAATAATGTGATAATGATGCCTTGTTTTCTCAAGCTTTCAGACGTGCCGGCCTGGAATGCAATCTCGTTCCACTTCATCTGAATTACTGAAATGGGGGTTTCTGTCTGCATGCTATTACTGATTTCTGTGTTTCACAACCAGCAGTTTCCTAGTCTTCAGGGGTAAAGGAAACATAGCTCAAATTCAAAAGTGCCTTGCCAAAGCCAGTAAGAAAAGCCATTTCTCCTTGATTTGCAGCGACTCGTTTGAATCTCCATAGTGGGCCCTGAGAGACACATATTTCGTCTTTGGGAGCAGGCGCAACACAGAGTTGATTCATGATTTTAGCTGAGGGGACACATTGAGGCACCAATTGACTAAATTATTTTCATGTAGATAATGGATTTAGGACCTTCACTTGATCATGTCTGACTTCTTTCAGTCTAGGCTCAGGATCCCATCTTGATTTTTCTTTAATTAATAAATTAATAATATTTATGAGTGTGTTTGTTTCCATTTAGAAATGTAATGCAAGCTCATTTTGTACAATACAAAATATATGAAAAAGAAAATAAAAATCTCAGTCTCATCATTTTTACACAGGCATTTCAAAAGCCACTGATGTATATATTTATCTGCCTATCCATCCATCTATCCACTTCTGCATATCCTGCTTTAGGAATGCATTTGACAGCTTATTTTATATTATGAACATGTTCTTATCTAATAAAATATCATTAAATACAAGTTTTTAGTGTCTGTTGTAATTTTCGTTTCAAAATTCCTTTTAATATTAAGGAAAATTTACTAGAATTGTGTATACAACATATGCATATATATATGTAGAATGCATACATCAAACAAATAAGCCTTTTTTTCTTTGACAGAGTGTTGCTCTGTTGCTCAAGTAGGGTGCAGTGGTCCAATCATAGCTCACTGCAGCCTTGAACTTCTGGGCTCAAGTGATCCTCCCACCTAAGCCTCCCTAGTAGCTGGGACTCCAGACACATGCCACCATGCCTGGCTAATTTTTTTTAATTGTTGTAGAGACAGTCTTTCTATATTACTCAGGCTGGTCCTAGAGTTAAGTGATCCTCCCATGAAGGCCTTCCAAAGTGCTGGGATTACAGGGCGTAAGCCACCATACTCAGCCCCAAATATGCCTTTCTGTGGTTAAGTTTGGATACTACTTAGCCTATGCTATCCTTCCTCCATCAGAGGAAAACTTGATTATATAATATGTAAAATTTGAAGGCTAAAAGGGAGCTCAGGGACCATCTGGCCCTATGGTTTTCAAATCTCAAGGGTTCCAGAGAGGTGCCTCAGGATTTGCTTTGGACCAAGGTAGGAGCAAGGAGAAGCAAGCAGGTTTCTGCTCGGCTATCACTGGAGCTGCTCCACTTCTCTGTTTTATAAATAGTGTCAGGTTTCATAAGATGATGTATTTTTAATGTGATTTTATTTAATGTTTAGTATAAAGGTTTTCAACTCTTTTTTAAACATATTTGAAAGCTGCTGATCTTGTTCAACTTCTTTCTCAAGGTGGTCGCCCCTCCTACAGCAAGCCTGACAGGTGGCTCTGAGAAGCTACTTTGTCTCCCCCAGGGATTTTTGGTTCAGCATGCAAGTACAAACCCAAAGCTGTAAGGGGATCCTGCATAGCTTGAGAAAAATCTACCTCTCATGGCAGCAATTACCACATTAGGAATTTAGGTACATAGTCCCTTTTGGGTCAAATGAACATGCACCATCAGAACAAAAATTTCTAGGAGCTTCTGGGAAAGAAAATTCTTTTGTTCTCATCTTGAACAGAAAAGATGGCTCTTCTTCCTATCTGCTGATGTGAGACCTTGTATAGCTACTGCAACTCCCAATACCAGACTGAGGGTGAACCAGATACAGAGGAAGCCAGAGCTAAGAGAACTACAGAAACATGGACACAGACCCCAGCAAAACCTCAGCTACTCACTGCCCTTGACTGCACCTTCAATTCTCTACTGGGTTGGTTTGATTGCCATAATTATTTGGGCCAGCTGGAGTTGGGGGTTCTGCTGTACATCCACTAACTAATGTAAAATGTGATCGTCACCATACCTGCAGGCCACACTTTCCAGGAAAGGGTTAGTAGTCCTGGAGTGGGTTAGTAACCTGCTAGGTGTTACAAAAGAGAGCTAGGCTGGGATCAGAGGACCCGAATATGATTCCAAGTGAAATCAGATAATTTTTATTCCTGTGAGGTTGCCTAATACCTCTTTATCTCAATTAGCACGAGTGAATTGATGATAAATATCTATAATACATAAGTCACAGGATTGCCGAAAGGTTCACACTAAAGCATATTATGTGTTATACAAAATGTAAGGAGGCTTTCTCATATTTGTGATATCTGCAGTCCATTAAGAATGGCTCTCACATAGTGCGTCTTCCTGTATGCCAAAATCTACACTAAAAACTTCACTTTCATTCTCACACACAAAAAAACTATTTGAGGTAGGCACAGCTACTCAATTTCATATCTAAGCTCAGATGTATTTTAGATTCCCAAATGTTCTGGGTTTTAGAAAGGTTACGTTGAGCATGCGGTGGGTGCACACATCAACATCTGCCAGATCTGGGCAGTATGTTGTTATTCACGCATGAATATTTCTGTTGAAGACTATGTGGCTGTTTACACCAGGTGGTTTCAAACCTTTTTGAAAATTGGAACTATAAACTGTACTGTTTTATCCAGTGTTACAGATAAAAAAGACTAAAGGATGCAAAGTTTAAGCAAATTTTCACAGGTCACTCAGCTTTTAAGTAGCGAAGCTAAGACTGAATTCAGGCTGTCCGTCTCAAAAGTTCAGGCTCTTAACCACTTTGCTTGCCAGTGCTTGCAAAGGCTGCTCATCTAAGCCCCGTCCAACTCAACAGCTAATGTAGCTATCTACATTATCTTTCTGAAGGGGCAATTAGAACATCAAATCTTGTCTTCTAAATCATAGCATTTTTTTTTTCTGGAGCAAAACCAAATACACTTTTTCTACTTTTTCTGCTTTCATAATTCTATATAACATGTTACTTGGTCTAAAGATAAGTTACTAGCAGGCAATTATTAAAGTCTGAAGGCCAGTTGAGATATCCAAGTACAGTTGCCCATTTGGAGATGATTGAGATCACTGATTTGAAATACACACACACACATATATTCCAATTCACAAACAGACACATACCACACACATGTAGATGCATCCTTTAAGTAATGGAATTTGTGTGTGTGAACGTGATATGCATTATTATGTGCCAGAACTTGTGCTGGAGATGTGAAGCCAGCAGTATGCTAGGCACAGAGAAGCAGAGACAGCACACAACCTTTTTTGGTTTGTTTAAAAATTGCAGTATGTGGCCTGGTGCCATGGCTCACACCTGTAATCCCAGCACTTTGGGAGGCCGAGGCAGGCAGATCACCTAAGATCGGGAGTTCAAGACCAGCCCAACCAATGTGGAGAAACTCCGTTTCTACTAAAAATACAAAATTAGCCAGGAGTGGTAGCATATGCCTATAATCCCAGCTACTGGGGAGGCTGAGGCAGGAGAATCACTTGAACCCTGGAGGCAGAGGCTGCAGTGAGCCAAGATCATGCCACTGCACTCCAGCCTGGGCAACAAGAGTGAAACTCCTTCTCAAAAAAAAAAATATGCAGTATGTATAATAAGGTCTGGGACTGATGTGTGTATGAGACTTCATAGGAGAAATGAAAATGAAAACCTCTCCAGTAAGTGCTTCCCAAAAGATGCAAAAGCGCAGCAGGACTGGGGTGATAAGCCGTGGTCAGCGGCCACAGCACCCACCAGTGGATCCCGGTTCAATATTGCTTGGCTCCAAAACTACAGGCAGAGCAGTTGACAGGGATGAGATCACAGGGTGAAGCAAAGGGGGGGGCAAGTCACGCAGGCCTCTTTTGCTGTGTAGAAGAGCTGATTTTTTTGAATTAACATCTAAATCTTAAATAATGTTAAGCTAGAAACCACTGTTAAAATGCGCCTTCAATTCAAACAGAATGTATATTTTAACCACTCATTTTTATAAGGCCGAATGTTAAATTATGACTTGAATAATCAGTAATTCTTCAAAGTATGGATGAATCTGTCTCACATTCCAGGTAGAGTGCATAGACTTGTGATCAAGAAATAATGAGATAATTATATTACTTTATGCTCCAGAGTCAGGCTTTACCATTTTTAAGGAATGTCTAAAATTCTATTAAGTGTAATTGTTGAAGCTATTAATAAACCAAGGGAAGAGTTTGAAAAACAGCACTTAGAGTTTCGTTTTAGTTTCAGATCATGTGTGAGAATAGAAAAAGGATCTTTATAAAATCCTGGGGCAGAATATTTTGCAGTATTTTAGCTTAATTCAATGTTAATCCTGGCTACACGGCCACTCTGTTCCCTAAGCCAGAAACCCCAAAGTCTCCTTCACCCTCCTTCCCTTCCTCCTACTTCCATCAGTCTTCCTTTCCTATCTCCTATTATATGCCTCTCTTTATTTCTGCTTGGTCCCCCTGCCTACACCATTACTAAAGCACCTACTGCGTGCTTGGGTTGTCATCAAAGCTCAACTCTCCAGGCAGTGCTCTCACGTCCTCTTCTCTGTGTTGGTGAAACTGATAACTCCCCTCTTTTGGGCAATACTCGAACCTCCTGGGTCAGTTTTTAGCCTTTTCCACTAGATATCTGTCTCCTCTCCTGGTCTAGGTGTTGAGAGGAAAGATGGTGCTTACTCTCTTTTAATCTCTGCATTTGGCATGCTGCCAACACATTCACTTGTTGAGTGAATGACGAAATATCTATAAAGGTTCTCTTGCCCGGTTATTTCATTCTTTCACTTCTGTAAGTGACTTTTCCCATTAATTAACATGCTCATTAATACATAAGACCAGAGCAGGTGGTAGTTCTTCACTTTTGGGATTTTCAACACACTGATATGATAAATGGCAAAACATGTATGTAAACAACTCACCTTCCATGATATTAAAAAAAATGAGGAGTCTCACATTCCCTGTTAAATGTATCAAAGACTAGTTTGTATCAGGATTCTGCCTTCAGGTCACATGAAGAAAAGCTAAACTTCAAATTGGAACTGTTGAAAATCGGTACCTGGTTTCCTATTTCAGTGTAGACTGGGGTATCAATTGTCCAGACTAATGTTATTGATTTTGCTAATGTGTTTGTGTGGCATAGATTCCTTTTAAAAATTATACAGTCGTTTTTATTTTTCACGTTACTCATCTCCATTGTCGAGGTCAGGGTTTCTCAGCCTCAGCACGTTTGACATTTTGAGCCAGATAATTCTTCATGGGGGACAAGCTTGTATATTGTAGGACACTTAATGGCATCACTGGCCTCTACCCACTAGATGCCAGTAGCACTTTTCCCCCATATGTGACAACCAAAAGTGTCCAGAAAGGAAGGGATTGGGAAGGTGGCAAAATTGCCTCAAGTGAAAACCACTGCTCTAGGTGGCCAGTGTCACATGATGGCTATATTTTTATAAGTCATTCCAGAGTTTTATAACTATACATTAAAAGGCATGCATAGAACTTTTAGCTATTCTTTGTTTATAAGTCAAGATTGTATCCCTTCTCTGCTTCCTCCAAGTTGATAGATGTGATACCAACTGGATCTGTTTTAATGTCCACACAATCTTCCACAGTACAGGCATGTTGCAGTTTTCTTAGTCAATCCTCCCCGTGTGACCAGCCACTCTGATTCTATTCAGATCCAAACATACAATTTCACAACAAGCACCTTTACAGTTATATTCATTCATGATGCCTCATTTATTTCTATGGCCTACCTTCCCTGCAGTGAGATTTCTACACTGTTAAGTATGTGGATATTTAATGGAAGCAGATGTTAATAGAGTGCTTTCCTCAAAGACTGTCACAATAGAGATTTTCTCCAGCAGTGTATGAAAGCACCTGCCCACCAGCACTCATTGTCAAGGCTCTACTACTTAATAGATCTGGAGTGATAGCCCATTGTCACCATAATTTGCATTTTCTTGACTAATAGTAATATTGAAGAACTCATTGAATAGAGTGTCTAACTGAAATAATGTGACATCAGACATCTACAAGGCCCCAAGTTATGCCTCTAGTGTCCACTTCTTATTTCTGGAGCAGCTGCCACAGCCACTCCCATGCAAGCTCAGACTCATCTGACCTCACATGCTCTAAAATTATGCCCTATGCTATAAAAATGTAGCCCCTTCATCAAACAAGCTTTCTGTGTACCAAAAAAAGGAAAAAAGCATACAGATTTGAGAAGCTTATGCAATCAGTATTCAGGGGGAAAAAAAACAATACTTGCCTCATAATTAAATTGTCAAGTATTTCTCACATTTTATGTGTGTGGGTATTTGTGTGTTGAATGTGTGTGTGTGTGTCCCCTCCAAACAGAAGACGTGAGACATGTTCACTGGTGGACTGTGCGTTTCTGATGCCCAATTAAGTATTCTCCTTTTTTAGGAATGTGTCACAATGGGGAAAGAGATCAATTGTAAGATGAATAGCTACTGAGTTTAGTTTAAGGGAAGATAGAATGCTCTGTGAGGGAGAATGGAGTCACTATATTCTGGGCCCTGATAAGCAATTATTCTGGAGCTCTTGGAAAGTCTTTAAAGCAGAATAGCTTTAGCTGCAGCATGGCTCCACAGAGAATGGGAAATAAGCTTACCCTGTTGTAAGGATGCAGGGAAATTAAGTGCTATAATAAAGAAAATGATTAGAATTTCTTTTGCCTTGTATTTTTATTATCTGAAAAACGGGAAAAGTATAAATTCCACTTTGATTTCTTTTGGAAAAAAAATTTTCAGCATAAAGGAGTACCTGCTCCTTAGAGAAAATTGGATGAAAAAATAATTTTTAATAGACAACTAGCAGTGGTGGTCTAGAAAACGTATTTTTCAAGAAAATATGGTTAGAAGATAATAAAATATCTCCAGGGTTACAGTACTGGGTTGATGGCCCCAGCTTCCATTATGAATTTTTACGTACTCTGAATTTTTTAAAATATAAAATATTAGGAAGTTAGGACAGTTTCTGTTAAGAGTATTCTAATTTTGAGACTCTAAATTTAAATCTAAAAAGCTTATTTTGGCCAGGCATGGTGGCTCACTCCTATAATCCCAAAACTCTGTGACACCGAGGACAGCGGATCACCTGAGGTCAGGAGTTCAGCCTGACCAACATGGTGAAGCCCCACCTCTACTAAAAAGGGAAAAATTAGCTGGGCATGGTGTCACCTGCCTTTAATCCCCAATATGCGGGAGGCTGAGGCAGGAGAATCGCTTCAACCCGGGAGGCAGAGGTTGCAGTGAGACAAGGTTGTGCCACTGCACTCCAGCCTGGGTGAAAGAGTGAGACTCCATCTCAAAAATAAATAAATAAAGATAAAATAAAATAAAATGCTTATATTGCTTTTTAAAGCATTTTACTATAGACTTAGATTTCAAAACAAATCTGTAAAGAAAATATGCCGTTCTCATTTGACAGACGACAAACAAAATTTGTCAGGGCCTGGCACCTATGGCACAGGTTAGAGATCATATTCATTCCAGCTCTGTCAGAAATCAGGCAAGTCATTTAACAGCAAGTGTTAGTTTGTTATAGGTTTGAAAGAGCTTATCGTCTGTAGATTGTCAAGTTAACCTAAGAAATTTTCCTACAGCCACATACCAGGTAGGACAGGTAGGTAATATAAAGGAGTAAAAGGATAAATGAGTAAAAGGGTAAAAAATGGGCTTTGAAGATCTTTTTTGCAGCAAAATTAATAATGAAAATAATGATAATCAGGGTCACTTGTATGTGTGTAAAGTAATTCTTTAGTAGAGCTGTGCTCTCCTTGTCTGGCTAGTCTCAGCTCAAAATTGACTAACATAGAGTTTTCGGAGGAATATTTGTTCATGGAGAAAGTCCTCGGGTGATTTAAGCATCACTTTCTTCTGGATCCCACAACCTCACCAGGCAGAACCACAGTCTACTTGCAATCCTCATCCTGCCTCTCTAAAATTCAAGGAATTCAAAATTATTTTTTCAGTAACATTAACTGAGCATCTAACATGTAACTAGCAATGTACTCTGTTCTGTAATATATAAGTATCAAAAAAGATTAGACTATGCTTCTGTTCAGGATCTCATAATCTTAAAAGTAATTTGGTAAGTTTATGATGTTATAGAAATTAATGTGCAAGGCATAAAGGAGACCCATATGTGCCCAAGTGGGTCAGGAATATTTTCCCAGAGGAGGCATTTGATCTGGTGACAGAAGTTCTCATGAAAGTCAGAAATTTAAAAAACAGAGATCTCAGATTCTAAACTCATAGCATCTCCAGTTGCTTGACTTGATCCTAAGGCTATAATAGGGGAGCACCAAAACAGAATTCCATGAACTCAAGTCAAGACCTACTCTTATAAACAAATGCAAATACAGCTTGGTACAAGTGAGAGAATCTTGTGTGTCCTATGAGTCATACCATTCAGCAATGTGTCTCTTGCATCACTGAAGCTGTCCAAAGGAATCAGGTGTAAGAAACAAGTCAGGGGCAGAGGTTCCATCTACAGGAGAGGACGACACTTGAGGACCAGACTCTGGGAGGCAGAAGCACTCAGCTCAAGGTGGAGATTCAAGCCTCATCTATCTATAGCTCTAACAAATTTCCACAGCACCCTCATATCACATGCAAAGGACAGGTGTGTTTTACATTTAGCCTGCTAATTCAGGCCTGCCAACCCCTGCCTCCTGAGGAGGCTTTCAGAATTAACTAGACCATGTTGGCAGCTAACTAAACAGCTAAGGAAAGAAAGCATTACCTCATCTTTGCACTGGCTCATTTGGTATTCCACCTTCAATTACTCCAACTGAAAGTTAAAATAAAAATAAAGTATGGCCTTTGTGTGTGTGTGTGTGTGTGTGTGTGTGTGTGTGTGTGTGTATGGGTATGTGTGTGGATATGCTTTTGTGTGTGAAAGGAGAAACAGAGAAAAGAGAGAACAATAGAGATTTCAGGTTTTAGAGGCAGAGAGAAAAGTAGGAGAAAGTATTTGCATTAGGATCTAAGTGCAATTTGGGAACAGTGGAAAGCATTAGAAAAAAAAAGAACCCAAAATACATTCATTAATATTCATTAATTTGCTTGTCTTTTTAAAGAATTGATTATCTTCTATGGGTTAAGCACTATGGTAGACAGTGAGGATGTATGGTGAACCAAACAGAAATAATCCAATTCCATGCACATTTAGTTCCTAGGGAACCACTGAATTGATAACAAGTTCATGTATTCTTGAAATTCTGGTAGCAGTTCTATTTCATCCTGAATACCTGAACCAACTTTCTAGGGGAACTGGGAGTCCATGACACAGACACAGTGGGAGTTGCCGGAGCCAGAGTGAATATGAGGCTGTACTGACATTGACTGTTGGGCACAGAGCTCTTGTAATTAAATGTCTAGGCCCATAGATGTGTATGTCAGATTTAAATAGGTCTGAGAGACATCAAAGAAAGTGTAACTTGGAGAAACGTAATGAAAGGGAGTGAGATTTGTAGTAATGGAATGTAGGACTCAAGGAGAAAGCCTGGAATGCTTGAGCCTAACATCCAGCTAATTGGGTCCCTGGAGTTTGGGGAGACGGCTAAAAAGTGGGGAGCCACTTAGATGTGCCAACCAAAGGAAGTTCAAAGGTGAATGGGTTTCTCTTCTTAAGGACTTCGATAGCCTTGTAAACTGACAATGCTGAAGCAATGTGGTTAGTGCAAGGAGGAGGAGAGAGCCTACATGCTGTATTACCGATCAGACAGAGGAGGCAGGCAGGAGGACTTCCTGGAGAACTCAGGAGAGAGAAAGAGGAAGTTAGCTTTTCCAAATGGAAAGGGGCATTTTATAAAACAAGCTTGCATTAATCTAAGGTTTTCGTAGTTCTATGACTTTCAAGGCAACTTAAGAGATCTTGATTGAAGTATTTTGAGTGGGAAAGACATAAGCACACAGTTTGTTAAATACTCTTTGATTCTAGCTCTAAGAAGAGTTGACAATTAATGAAAACAGAGAAGACAGAGTTATTCATTAAGTAACAGGATGCTATGGCTTAAATATTTGTGTTGCCACAGCATTCATATATTGAAATTCTAACCCAGAATGTGATGGTTTTAAGAGGTAGGGCCTTTGGAAGGCGAGGGTGATGCCTTCATGAATGGGATTAGTGTCCTTATGAAAGAAACCCCAAAGAGCTGCCTAACTTTTTCAGTCATGAAATAACACAGCCAGAAGGCACCAACCATGAACCAGGAAGACAGTTGTAACTAGATACCAAATCTGTTTGGTGCCTTATTCTTGGATTTTCCAGCCTCCAAAACTGTGAGAAATAAATGTATTTTGTTTATAATCCAACTACTTTACAACATTTTATTATGAAACTTGAACAGACTAAGACACATTTTCATGATTAGGCAGTGAGAAATTGAACTGGTATCATTACTACTAATGTGAAAGGGAGAAGACAATTCACAATCACATAATGTAATTCTGTAAAAGCTTTATCTCATTAATGATGTTTCTCTAATACAGAGTGTCTCCATGAAGGGATCTATTTTTTATTTTTATTTTTTGCATAAGATAAACTAGTAGAAAAGCATTCATCTTGGAGTAAGAAACTTTGGCTGCGAGCTTCAGCTCTGGCACTCATTAACACAATTAAAGACACTGATCAAGTCACTTCTGCTGCGTAGACCTCTATTTCTCTACCTCTCAAATACAACATGGAGGTGAGTCTATTTCTAAGCTTCCTTCCCAGCAGAATACTGAACATTCTAGCTGTTTACATGTTGAAAATGCGAGTGAGGATTCATGAATACGAATCTGTTTGCCTTAACTCATATTCATTTCAAGAAATTGAAGAAATTGTGACTACAGACCTCCACTAGGAGGACGAGCCATGCTTGCTGGGCTCCATTCTACTGGCATCCCTCTAAAGTGAGTGAGATAACTCAGGGCTTTGTACAGGGAGTATGAACATGAACCACACCAGCTAAAGGCTTGAGATCTCAGCTCAGCCATGCTGGCTGCAACAATGAAGACATGAAATGAGCATAAGGAGGATAAATGAAGATGAAGACAACAAATAAGTAATAAATAGGATTAAATGTTTGCAAAATGTACCAGAGTGTAGTGCAGCCATGGGAGAGAGCCAAAGTACATTAAGTGGAGACAGAGGAGGGAAGGTGAGGATGATGTTTCTTTGTGGAAGGCTTATCATCAAGAATGTATCCCCAGGGAGCCTGTGCAAGGGGCTTACCATTCCTGATAAGGAATGTGCATGGCCTGCACAAAATAAGCTTCCTCCACAAAGTTGCGCTATAATTATGAGGATTTCAGCATGATTTTTAAAGCACTAAACTTGTTTTTCAGCCAAGAGCTTGTGGTATGCATTTGTGTGTGTGCCTGTGCAGACATGTGATAGTCATCGGCAGAAACTCCAAAAGTAAATCATAAAGCTTTTGTCATACGTAACCCCAACTATGATGATAAAGCCTGTGCTTGACAGAGAAAAAACTGAATAATATTATGTTTGAAAGTAAGTTTATTAAAGCAACTAAGAACATGGGCTCTGGAGACAGATTCCTTCAGAGCAGAAATCTCTGCTGTCAAATTTATTAGTAGATGTGTGACCTAAGGCTTACTTCAGTTTCTTCATCCTTAAAATGAGCATTATAGGCTAGGCATGATGGCTCATGCCTACAATCTCAGCACCTTGGGAGGCCAAGGCAGCCTGATCACTTGAGCCCAGGTAGAGAAGACCACCCTGGGCAACATGGTGAAACCCCATGTTGAAAAAATAAATAAATATACAACTATATAAATATAGATATGAATACATACATTGTACATACATACATACAAATATTAGCTGGACATGGTGATGCACACCTATAGTCCCAGCTGCTTGGGAGGCTGAGGTGAGGGGATCACTTGATCCTGGGAGGTAGAGGCTACAGCGAGCCAAGATTGAGATTGTACCACTGCCCTATAGCCTGGGCGAGGAAGTGAGATTCTGTCTCAAAACAAAAACAAACAAACAAAAAAACTAAAAGAGAAGCATTATACAAATACTTGCAAACAAAATTCTGACCCTCTCCCCACACAGTCCGAATGGACCCCTCTTCTCAGCTGAGTGCATTCCAACGTCAGCCTGAAATACTAGTTCAGGCCATGATGGGAGTGGGGCTTCGACATCATACCCTCCTCAGTTTCGTAATTTAGGAAAAGCCAACCAGCATTAACATCAACACAGACCTTAAATCTAAAAAGAAGCATTTACAATCTATTCTCTCTGAAGCCTGCTAGTTGGAGGTTTCATCTGCATAATAAAACCTTGATCTCCACAACTCCTTATTGTAACCCAGACATTCCTTTCTGTTGATAATAACTCTTCCAACCAATTGCCAATTAGAAAATTTTTAAATCTAAGACCTGGAAGGCCCCTTCCCCTTTGAGTCGTCCTGCTCTTCTAGAGCAAACCAATGTAAACTGATGTCCCATATCTCCCTAAGATGTACGAAAGCAAGCTGTACCCCAGCCACTTGGGTACATGTGTTCAGGCTTTCTTTATGGGCATATCCTTAACCATAGCAAAATAAATTTTCTAAATTGGTGGAGAAATGTCTCAGATACTTTTGGGTTTACATATTTAGGTCGTAAGATTGTTGTGAAAATTATATGAGTATTTTTATGTTAAAAAAGAAATCAAACAAGGACTGCCACATAGAATGTGTTCAGAACTGAAGGCTTTTATGAAAAGAAAGTTTAAAGAAAAATAAAAAAGCAGAACTACAAAAAGAAGAAAAGGTTTTTTTGTTTGTTTTGATTTTTTTAAAAAGTTATGTTTAATTCAGGTCCTACAACACGTTTTTTGAAGGATAATGTATTGTTCCCATTTTTCATATATCATATGTAAGATAAATGAGTTCTAGCAAGTTCCTACTTTAGAGTAAAAATTCCACAGGGAAAAGATGGTTTCTAAATTGCAGATTTTACATTGATGTTCTCTGTTCTTTAAACCAGTAGTTTTGTTTTTATCCTTAGCCTCCATGCATGAGGCAGTGAGTTCGTAGCTCACCTTGGTCACATTATAGGTATGAATTAAAGTATCTTGCTTCTTACTCAGAATTCTTTGAACTCATTCAATTCTTGAACTCATCCCAGAGCTCAATCCAATATCTCTGTTTTTTGTCCCCTAAATTAATTCCTTCTCCCTTCTCACAGCGAAGAGAATGATCAAGGCTTCCTTCTTTGTATGGCTCTCTTTAAGAGCTGATAAGCATCATCTCTTAGCAAGGCCTCTCCTCAAAGAAATGCAAATGATAAAGGTACCTGTTTGTTCCTACAGAGGATAAAGAGAAGAGTGAAGCATGCAATGTCTCTGAGAGAATAAATTTTCCTTTTTTTCTGCCAGTTCTAATAGGATGGGGTGAGACAAGTAGTTCTATAACACATATACAAAAGAAATGCTTGGGAGGTCTAAAGGGGGTAGTTTTTTATCCTAATCAAGTGAAAATTAAAATCTTTAGAAAGAAGATAGTTTAGAAACTGCTGGGGAAAAGGGTAAGCTTCCTCTCTGCTACCAGAAGTTTCACTGAAATAAACTGACAATAGACAGGTTAACAGGAGAAAAGGCATCCATGCTTATTAACATGCATAAGCATGGGAGCCATATGAAATAGACTAAAAAAAGGGCCAGATGGCTGAAGCTTAAATAGGACTTCATAGGCAAGAAGGAGACAGGGAACGTAGGCAATTTTGAAGGGTAATAAATGATTTCTAGGGGAAATAAATCAGCCCAAAGAGCAATATTTTGTAACTGGTTCTCTGAAAATTGAATGGCACCAAAGAAAAGACAATAACTTGGGATAAATTTCCTCTGAGCTCTGCAGGAAGTGAGAAGTGAAACTTCATTGTGAACAAAGATTATTTTATTATGTAGATAAAATCTCCCAGGAAATTTATGGAGATAAAAAAGTGTATGGTGTGGTGACAACTTTTAGTCCTTTTTCTTCTCAGGTGGTTAATCTTTCCAGGTTATTTGATAAGATTTCTATGGAGGAATTTGAAGACTATTGCATTTCTTTTGAAGGATTTTTCCTCAGTCAGCTAGGTGAGCTTCAAGAGATAGCCCCTCAGAGAAATGTGTGAAGGTGGGGGTTGAGAAATAAGAGAAGGTTAGAAAGTCCTGGGTTCTGAGACTGCTTCTAAGGTCTTCCAACTGCCTTTAATTCAAAGGTGCTCAGCATGCCAAAGCTCCATGCTTTGGTGTATTGTGCTCTGAGCCCTAACATTTTCCTGCTCAATTTTTCTAAGTTTCAGACATCAAAAGCTAAGTTGGTGGCTGTGGAGAGAAAAAACATACTTTAGTAGCTGAGTGGCAAAGGATCCCATTAAACCACTATATGTCGATCTAATTAAACAGTTGGGTCTTATTTCAGAAGGTGGGGTTTGGAGGCTTCCCATACATGGTTCAAGCAAATAGGTCTTTAACAAGAGGCATTTTTATGGGAACAGAGGGAAAACAATGGTTAATGTTTTAGCCATTAAACATGATGTTGTCTATAAACTAGTTTTTGTTCATTTAGAGTTTAGAAGGCAGTCAGTTGAGAAGATTCCTAGATTTGGGTTTGAAATATCTTCGCTTGGAGTTGAACCAGGCAGTGGCAATCTAACAGATTTTTCTGGATTGTAGTTTATATCAGATGTTCCTGTGGACTTGTCCCCAGATTGGATCTTGTAATACCTGTAAGATTTGAGTGGATTCCTCTCTTCTTGAGGCTCTCAAAATAGCATGAGGTTCTCAAAATAGCATGAGGCTCTGGGACCTGTCAGGAAGTGACTTTTTTTACTTACAAGACTAGAAACTCTGTGAGGAAAACCTCTTTTCAAAGTATGAGGTCAGGTTTCCAGGGGCTTCTATAGCTTCATAATATCAGCATCAGTTACTTAAAGCTGTCTGGTCATATCTGAAGATATAATATTCCAGTCAAAGCCTTAGCAATATAATCATGTTTCCAACTGTCCTAGTACAAAAAGAACAAATTCTTATTCAACTTATGCAAATAACTATATTCCCATAATATAAGAATACTCTTAGTTGGGCGTACTGGCGGATGCCTGTAATCCCAACTACTTGTGAGGCTGAGGCAGGAGAATTGCATGATCCAGGGAAGCGGAGATTGCAGTGAGCCAAGATTGTGCCACTAGATTCTAGCCTGAGGACAGAATGAGACTCCATTCCCCACTACACACCAAAAAAAAAAAAAAAAAAAAAAAACCTCACAAATAATCATATGGTTTTCTTGAGATTTGCTTCAAATCTCATCTTAAATTTTAATCCCCATAATCCTCACATGTCCTGGAAGGGAATGGTAAGAAGTGATTGAATCATGGGGGTGATCTCCCCTATGTTGTTCTTGTGATAGTGCCTGAGTTCTCATAAGATCTGATGGTTTTATAAATGGCTCTTCCTGCTTCACTTACACTTCTTCCTGCTGCCTTGTAAAAAAGGTGACTTGCTTTCTATTCCCCTTCCAACATGATTGTAAGTTTCCTGAGGCCTTCTGAGCAATGCAAAACAGAGTTAATTAAACCTCTCTCCTTTATAAATCACCCGGACTCAGGTGTTTCATTATAGCAGCATGAGAACAGACTAATACAAACAATTTCAAAATTTTAGAGAAATCATGCAAAAAAAATGCTTCAATTATATCTATAAAAATATATATAACCAAATTGCTGTAAGCCATAGAATGCTTAAAAAATGTCTTTTTGCACCTAGAAAACAAAACATAAAAAGGATCAGCAATGTTTCAAACAAAAATTCATAAAAATTATAACCTCTCATCAGTGTAGTTCCTTGTAATTACTTTTGTTTTCCTTGATGTTGAGTTAGCAACTTCATGAGTCCAGTTTGTGCATTTGTTTTGGAAATTCTTACCAGAGTCAATAATATCAAAAATCACCAAAAATGTGTACTTGTCAGAGTTCTTTCTATTCCCACATATGCTTAAAGACAAAATTTTATAATTAATTTTCTCCATACATCCTTAATGACAACACTTTATAATTGCCTGTAAAAAGCTTAAGATAAAACATCAGAGTAAAACAATTAGTTTTGAGCAAAAAATATTAAAATGCCCATGGTTAAATATCTGATGGTTGTTCATTATAATAATGTCACAACTGACAAGGAAATTTGCTTATAGCTGTAGCGTACAATTATTTAATAGCCATAATTATGAGTGATAACATATAAAATGACATCTCAGACATTTAGGAAACTCAAAATTTGGAACACATATTAAGAGTATATCTACTCAAGTGTAACTCAAAAGAAGTCAAATCTAATTTTTTATTTGGCAATGCTTTCCATATATCAAATATATCAAATAACTTTAATTGGTTTATTTTCTCTACTTTGTACTTTCAGGTGCTATTCTGGTATTTCTAAAACTCACTTTGAGTTCAAAATGACTTCATTTGTATTATGAAATTTAAAAAAAATAAAGGTTTAATACACGTAATCAAAAATAGGATCATGGATCATTATAAAATAATAGTCATTCATTCATTTAACCTGAGTTAGAATAAAAAAACTCAAAACGCTTTACTCTTTCATAGAAAGTAGACTCCATTTTTCCAGCTACTCAGAAGACCTAACAAACAGAGCACAAGTCTCACAGAATGTGTTTCTCTCTCTTCCTCCTCCTCTTTTTGTAAATCACTCAAGATTAACAAATTTTTTATTTTAATTTTTATCAATATTACATGAAATCTTAATTCAAAGAGAACACTGTTTACTTTTATATCAGTGTACTTTTGAAATTAAAGTTCAAGAAAAGCTCATAAATAATTTCCTTTTAATCTTTGTCAATTGATTATACATAAAATTTTTATGATTCATCCTTTCTAAATTTTTTATATCTTTTTAAGACATTTTACAACTTTTTAAAACAGATATATATTTTTTAATTCATGTAACTTTCTATAAATCTCTCTCCTACTTACTGATTTCTTTCTGCCTTGTTTATTTCTATATTAAATCCATTTTTAAAATAACCTTTTAAAAACTTCTGAGTTAGACAAAAATTACTTCTTCAACAGAAATAAATTTTCATGTCTTTTTAAAATAATTTTTCTCACCAAAATACACATCTTATTTCTCTTGTACATTTTGCACACATAATTGTTTCCATTAATTATAGTAAATTTAATTACATATATTAATTAAAGTTGCAATTATTAGCAATTGTAAACCAGCCTTCTGTAAACTAACACCATTTTATAATTTCCAGAAATATATTTTACCTTATAGAATAATATTTCAATGTGTAATAGGACATAGTTACTAACTAGCCCAAATATATTTTGTCTTTTTATAAACTTCAGAAACCAAAACCAAATAAACATATGTTTAACAAGTAATGTTTTAGTAATTCCAGTTACATATATTTAATTAACTTGCATTTAGGTCAAATTCATACTATGATTTTAAACATCTAATAGAGTTAAAAATTGTGTGTCTGCATTAGATTTAATGTTGACAGACATACCAGTTTTAAATAAGGTGATGCTATTTCTATTTACCAAAGATTATAAAGCCACATAAACTTTAGAAGCATTTGAGCTTATTTTTTTAACTTATAAATGCTCATTTATCTCTAAGTAAATTTAGTACTGTGTAGACAGTATACAAACAGAGATATACACAAGCATACATAAAAATACAGACAAATCAAAATAAAGAATTTATAGCTCTGATTTTATAATTTTAATCATGGGGCAAATATGACTCACTAGCTTAAAAGGCCAATAGGGGCCTGGTGCTTTGGCTCATGCCTGTAATCCCAACAATTTGGGAGGATGAGGTGGGAGAATCACTTGAGCCTTGGAAAGCTGAGGCTTCAATGAGCTGTGATCACACCATGTTACTTCAACAAAGCAAGACCCTGTCTTGAAAAACAAACCAAAAAATGAAAACACACACACACACACGAACAAACCAAAAACCAAAATAAAAGGACAGTTGGATACCAACTGTGTCTTTGTAAATAGAGCAAGTTAAAGACTGCCCGTCTCACATGGACAAAGCCCCTATTATTAGAAAAGACAAGGTAGGAAATTTACATAGCATCAGCACAGAGAAAGGACGAGAGTTTTTCCAAGAAGGTGTTTGGGTGTGTCAGAGAGGTAGGACAAAATGGAAGATTTAAAATATATGCTAATGTAATATAAAATAATAGCAATCCATTACAGGATTTTATAAGAAAGTGTACAAATGACAGCCTATACGAGAAATGTAGAAACCTGTTTTAAATAACTGGTTGAATATAAGAAGGTTGTAGTGCAAAGACCAATTTTGTTAGATAAATGGCTTTTTGTTTTTTCTTTCTTAACTAGATTTTGATTTCAAAGCAGAGCCCAGCAACAAATAGGGCCAACAAAGAATTTGTGGTTTCTGAGGTCTAATACTTACACATGTAAAAGACAGGTGTTGCTGGAAGGCAAAAGATTAAGATCTTTAAAAATTAAGGACCTAAGTATGCAAAAAACCAAAACAAATCTGAATTTGCCCCCTGCAGGAATAATCACTACCACAATTACTGCTAATTTTAAAATTACTGGTCTTGCTAGTGACTCATCAGTTACTAAACACCTAAAGGTCAAGATGTCCTCTCACAGTATAAAGTTGTCCTTGGTACTTCTAAAACTCAAAAAGATCACAGAGCTGACTGTAAAACAGTGCAGAGCCTCAGACCTCAGTGGAAGTAGTCTAAGACTCTCGGGGCTCCATGAGGAAGACTGAGGACCCCAAAAAGGGGTTATGTGGCATCTTTTCCATGTTTCTCAAGGGGTGTCTGGGTTGCTAAAGGCCTATTTTTGATGCTTTTATGTGAAAGCCAGAAGTCTGATGTTCTCTGTTGAAAATTTTTTATCCACTGACTACCAAATGGAGGAAGTAGAAACTTTAAGAGGAATGTATCAAGGGAACCAGGTGGAAGTTTGAGGTCATCAAAGAGAGGTAGAGGTAGCAGTAAATGAAAGAACAAGTCACAGAGGAGTCTGTTTGGGAGTTTTTCAGAAAGGCCTATGGAGTTTTACATTTTACACAATCCCTGGCAAAAATCATGTCCACCAGAAAGAAAGCAGACAGAGGAAACGGTGCATATGGTTAACAAGGATTCAGAAAGTGGAAGTTTCAGTCTACTGTGACGTTTCCATGGGAGACAATGGATCCTACAGAGAGATTAGAACAACCTAAAAAATGTTGCTGTTTTTAATAAACCAGGTTTTTTACTTTAAATTGAACTGAATTAGGGAAGGAAAAGTCTAAATCAGGGACTCAGACATCCAAATGACTGTCTTGTGGAAAGGATTTTACTTTTGTTTTAGGTCAGATTTTTGCTCTATGTTGTATTAGGAGACTTTCTAAGGCTTGATGTGACACTATTATATATCTTTCTTTCAATTCAATCTTCCTATAAATGCCAATTGTGTAACTGCTTAGTATGAGAGTTTTCTGTTTTTTTTTTTTCAACTTAAAGAATCTATTGTCTGGTTATTGACAATTAGGATCTCCAATGATACATTTATTTCAATAGTGACTCAATCCAATGAATCTCTTTATGTAATGACTGGAAGCTAAATCTCCAGGTTTAGAATAAACTCTTTACGCAAGAGGTTTCCAAAAAGAGTGCTGAAGATGCAGTTGCCATTACCCTCAAATATTCATCGACAGAAATAGACTAAGATGGCAAAAAGATACCTGTTACCACAGGTGGTTAAAGATGGTGCTTACAAATGGTGTCTCTAGTCTCCACCTAAAATATGGGGTGCTGCTAGTCACAGACCTGTCAATTTATGACATTGAGTAGGCACTTCTGGCATTAGACTTTCTCAACACTAACCAGGCAACCGAGCTTCAAATAACAAAAGGCCCTTATGGATGAGACATCTTATTAAGAGAAACTCCACTG
The DNA here is from genome assembly GCA_963574635.1 of Cheracebus regulus. Lineage (NCBI taxonomy): Eukaryota > Metazoa > Chordata > Mammalia > Primates > Pitheciidae > Cheracebus > Cheracebus regulus. The sequence continues at coordinate 58,987 of CAUYQU010087021.1, forward strand.
AGAGCTTTGTCCTTTTTGGACAAAAGGAAGTCCTGCTGAATAACAATTTGTGTCTTGGGTTTCCAGTCTTCTCAGACTAGCCAGTTGGCAGGACCCAAAAATTGGGTCCCCGACTAGGAGAGTGCAAAGGAGGAAGATTCTCATTTGGTCACAAAGCCAGGCTGTCAGGATACAAGATGAAAAGAGAACTTTATACCCCAAAGTTCTTTTTATGATAAATTACACAAAAAGAGAGACAGAGCAAAATGAATTCCTCCCAAATTCTGGGAGGAAAGGGATGAGACAACATGAGTATTCATACCAGAAATACACCAGAGTTCTAAAAACTGGTCCATAGGAATACTTTTTTCCTATTAATCTAAATTTTAAAAGGAAGGAAAGATAGAAGTGATGCTCACCATTCACTCAACTGGATTTCATAGACAGATATTAAGGGGGCTGGCTGCTAAAGATTTCTTACCCCTTTGCCAGCTTGTCAGTGCTAGGTTCTGTCAACTGTAGTTTCAAATGGACCAGTGTGTTTGGTGTATCCTGCCAACAATGCCAGATCTGCAGGGTGAAAAAAGACAAAAACAAAAGCAAAAAACACCTTCTACTTCACTCTTTGAAGTTTTCTGAAATGAACGGATAACAATGATTAATAGGAGAATGGACATACAAATTGATATGTGGACAAGCATGGAAGCCATATAAAACATGACACTTAATGAATGAGTAGATGCTGAAGCTTAAATAACAATGTCCTTCTAGCAGTGAGGGAGATAAAAAACAAATCTAGGCAATTCTGAAGGGTAGTAAAATATTTTTTTTAGGAGAAATGAATGAGCAAAGAGAAGATAATGGTTTTTAAATGATATTTTTTTGCAAATTAAATGGGACCATAATGCAGATAATACCTTGGGACCAAGGAAGGTGAGGTGCAGAGCTTCACTATAATCAAAAGTTGCCATGTTATACAAAAGTCTCCCCTCCCTAAAGGGGCCCAACTTTTGGGTCCTGTCAAGTGGCCAGTCTGAAAAGACTGGAAACCCAAGACACAATTATTCAGCAGCCTTCTCTTTGTCCAAATGTACAAAGCAGAGGTTTTCTTAATAAGAAGTTCCACCCATAAGGGCCTTTTGTTGTTTTAACCTCAGTTGCCTGGTCATCGTTGAGAAAGTCTAATGCCAGGAGCTGGCCTCAGAAAATAGATAAAAAGTCTGAATAAGTGTGGTGACAATTTTTAGTCTTTTCTCCTCTCTGGTGGTTCATCTCTGCTGATTAGTGAGATTCCTAGGGAGAAGGTTTTAATACAATTTCATTTTTCTTTAGAATAATTTTCCTCAGTCAGATAAGGGAACTTCAGAGACAGCCCTTCTCTGCCATTAGGGATTGGGGGAAAAACAAGGAAAAATTAAAAGTCCTTGGTTCTGAGACAGCTTCTAAGGCCTTCCAGTTCCCTTTATTTCAAAGTGCTCAGCATACCACAGTGCTATACTTTGGGGTATTTTTCACTGAGGTCCAACAAAATCAAAGGTCATGGTTGCCTATTTGATGATAAACATGACTTTGTCATTCGCATGTGGTGAGTAGGGAGGTGAAATGTCATGAACAAGCTCAAAAGAAGAGTAGATGGGCTTTGGGGTAATATTCACAGAAGAGCCATAAAGTCATCTATCTGAGACTTGGGGTACTTGTGGAGAAAAAAGTTAGGTGGGGCTAGAGAGAAAAGGAAGAGCAGTATTCTTCTTGCTGAGTGCCTTATGCTTGCTCAGTTTCATTCAATCACACTGTAACTTTGAGAGGTAAATTTTATAGCCACCTTTAAATAAAGAAGGTTCTTGGAGTTTTGAAAACTTTGCCAAGCGTTGCTTAGCTAGAAAGTGCTAGAACTCTCTCACTCTCATTCCAACCTGATGAGTAAACACATGTTCTTGCACTTACTCAATAATGAGTCAAGGTAGGTCTCTTGTCAGAGAGCCAAATGAAAGGCTCATATTTTGTATGTCTCCAGTGCACTTGGCATAATCAAGAGTGTAATATAATTAAAGTTGTAGATAAAGAGAATGAAGAGGATAAATGTGTTACAAGTTTGTTGACTAGGCTGGAAAAAAGAAAAAGAGACTGGTGAAAAGTGTGGGGTGTAATATCACAGAATATGGGGCAAAGGGAATTGTTTCCTTCCTCTCTGAAGTTTTGAGTCTGCAGGAATAAACAGAGAATAGATTAACTGGAGAAAAGAAATACAAATTTTTTAACATATAAATATGTGTAATAGCCTAATCGGTTTTTTGTGCTCACCGCACAAACAAAACCAGTTCATTGAGATCATGGCACTGTAGTAGAGTTTAATTGACGTGAGGGCAGCCCACCAGGGACAACTGGTGTTATCTCTCAAAGCAGTCTCCCCAGAGGCTTGTAAGGTTAGGTTTTTAGGGACAATTTGGTGGGCAGGGTGAGGAAATTAGCACTGCTGAACGGTTGGAGATGAAATCACAGAGGTGTGGAAAATGGTTTTCTTGCCCTGAGTCTGCCTCTGGCTGGGGCCATAGAATCAGTTGAGTCATGAGTCACAGTCTTGCTGGTATCAGTCTGAAAAACATCTCAAAAAAGAAAAAAAAAACCTTAGACTCTGCAATAAAGATGTTATCTATAGAAACAATTGGGAAGGTCTCAAATCTTATGATCTCTACGCACATGACTCCTGAGCAGTAAAGGATTATAGAAAGTATGCCCACAATTTTAGCAGAGTTCTGTCCTCTCTCATATTCCTAATCTGGTAGGTTTTCATTAGTTTTACAAAGGCAGATTAGTCTGGTGGAGGGCTGTTATCAGCCTTGTTTTAGGGTTAAACTGTATATTAAATTCCTCCCTATGCCAGGAATGACGAAGGACAGCTTAGAAGTCAGAAGCAAGATGGAGTCAATTCCATCAGATTTCTCTCACCGTCATGACTTTGTGAAGATGGTTTCATGATCACTGGAAACATACAAAATATAAGACTCAAAAGAAAGAGTCAGACAGTTGAGACTCAAATACTCTCTTTATGGGAGGGGAGGTGGTTGGGGAGGAAAATAGGTTATGTAGGCAGTTTTGAGGAGTAGTCAGTGATTTTCAGGGAAATTGAATGTGCTCAAATGATATACCATATTCTGAAACAAAGCACTTCTGAGCTCTGGAGTCATGGCAACAAGTTGTGGGAAAGTTAAAGGTGGAACTTCACTGTGAATAAAATTTTACTATTGTGCATATGCAGTCTCCCTGGTAATCTCTTGGAATTGCCCTCAGAAGAACAGACGCAGTCCAGGCTCACATGTATAATCCCAAGCTATTTGGGAGGCTGAGGTGAGACAATCTCTTGAAACCAAGAGTTTGAGATCATCCAGGTTAACATAGCAATAATCTGCCTCTACCAAAAAAAAAAAAAAATACACACACACACACACGCGTGCACACACGCACACACACACACACTGTTATATTTGGTAATATAACAGTGTGTCCAATTGTGTCTTAATACAATTACACATATTTAATATATATATTAGGTGGCAAGGGTGGTGTGAGCCTGTAGTTCCACCTTCTCAGGAGTCTAAGGTGGGATGATTGCTTCAGTCCACAGCAGTTCCAGGCTGCAGTGAGCTATGAGTGTGCCACTACACTCCAGTTTAGGTGACACAGTGGGACCTTATCTCACACACACACACAAAGAATAGATAAGAAGTCTGTCTGGGTGTGGTTAATCTTCTCAGTTATTTAAATAAAACTTCTATGGAGGAGTTTTAAAACACCTGCATTTCTTTTAAAAGAAGGCTCCCCAGTCAGATAGGAGAACTTACAGAGACAACCCCTCCTTGAGCTGGGTGGGGTACTGAGAAACAAGACATGGTAGAAAGTCATTGGTTCTGAAGCTGCTTCTAAGGCTCTTTCATTTTCTTTCGTTCAAAGAAATAGGTATGCAAAAGCACCATACTTTGGGGGGTCATTTTCTGAGCCCCAACATTTGCCTGTCTGAAATTTCCTTAGAAGTTTTACATGTTAAAAGCGGAGTTCGTGGCTATGGAGAGGAAAATGTTGGTGACTGAGTGGCAAAGAATCTCATTAAACAAGCCTTCCATTTCTGGGACTAGGGTGGCCCAATTAAACAGTTGTGTTTTATTTCAGGAGATGGTGTTTATAGAACTTCCATCACAGTTAAGGTGAATGAGTCTTTAATATGTGGCATTTCTAAATCAGAAGAAAAACAAAGGTTGAAGTCGGTGGTAGTCTATACACTCATTTCTCTGAATTCTGGAGGACAGTTAGTTGAGATAATTTCTAGGTTTGAGTCTGAAGCATCTTCAGTTGGAAGCAGCCAGCAGCAATCTGACAGATTTTTCTAGATTACAGTTTGCATATTACAAAGGAATGTCTATAAACAAGCTCTTGCAGTGATTTCCCTGAAGGTTATATCAAGCTAACCAGTTTTGGCTTGTAGGGCTTCAGAAAACCGATGATTTTAATGTTAGTTATTTTGAGTCAGAAAATTGGGAGAAAATTGGAAATGCTATAATTGTTTGGAGACTCATAATCAAATACTGGAGGAAACCAGATGAAATTCAGATCCAGTCCATATTACAGGAGAAGGATAAAATCTCAAACACAATGAGCAGGGTGAGAACCTAAAAGTGGGTATAGTATAGTTTTTTTTGAAACATATGTTTTCTCTCTTTAGTCATTCTAATTTTTACCAAAGATAATAACAGAAAGTGCAAGTTGTTTGCCAAAATGAGTTTGACCATCTAGGTTCTTTTTAAGTTTGCTTTGCTGAAACTTCTTATGAAGAACATCAAATTAGACTTTGAAAAGGCCTCTTAACAGCTGTGCACCCAAGCCAGAGACACATCCTCAAATTGTGCCCATAATACCTGTAGACTTGGGTTAATACCGCTCTTCTCAATAATGTTCTCAAACTATCTCCAAGTTCTTGGGTTTGTCAGGGAGTAACATTCTTTACTTATCAGGATGGCAGGCATGTAAACTGTTCATTGGCTTCATAAAGTCAAACTCATTTCCTTAAAATGATCAGATTATATCTGAAAGTTTGACTATTAAACCAAAGCTTTGGCAATATAACAGTGTTTCTGATTGTGTCTTATTACAGGAAGGATAAATTCTTATTGAACTTGATAACCATATTGCCATAAAATAAGAATACTTAGGAATAGTTTCCAAATTTTGGAGGGACCAATCAGGGAGGGAAAAAGGAAGTGTTTCAACTTCATTCACAAAAGTACACATTACCAAATTGAAGCAAGCTATGGAAAGCTTAAAAGTTAAAAAAAAAAAGTCTTGCTAAATAGGGAAGACAAAATATAAAAAGTATCAGCAATATTTCAAACAAAAACTCATAAAAAAATCACAGTTCTTCATCAGTTCAGCCCCAAAGAATTAATTCTTATTCTGCTAAAATTGGGTTATCAATTATATGAGTTTAGTATTCTATTTTATTAAAGTCTTGGAAATTCTCAAAGTTTTCAGAAAACTGTACTTGACAAAGTTCTTTTTATTCTTTCTATACCCTTCCTTGAAGAAACAACACCGTATGATCGTAATTGTCTACAAAAGCTTTAAGAAAAAGCATCACAATAAAGCAGTAAGTTTTGGACAACAAGACTTAAAATGGCAATGGTTAAAGATCTGAGAAAATTCATTATAATAAAAAAAGAAACTGACAAGAAAATTTGATTATTTCTGTGGCGTTTATACAGTAATTAAATGTAATAAGAAAGATTATAAATGATAGCATTATTTTAAGATGTATCAGAAATCTAGACATTGAATAAAATCTTTGGACACATAACATATCCATAATAAATGTAACTTTAAAAAGTTAAATATTATTTCTCATTTGACAAGGTTTTCATATAATTTAACATATTGGATAAGCCTAATTGGTTTAATACCTTTTTGAAGGGAATTCTAGAGGCTTTTCTTAATTGTCCAAAAGTTGGTTTGGAGGTCAAAATGCTTTAATTTTGATTCTTAAGGGGTTTGTCAAATATCAAGGGTTTAAAACCTTTGATAAAAATAAAACCACAGGTCACCATAATATAATATTTATGTAACCAGAGTGATAATAAAAAGATTTCAAAAACAAAAATAGGAAGTTATATAGTTGTAGAGAAACTTTTACTCTTCGGTAAAGAAGAGACTCAGTTTTCCTACGTAATCAAAAGAACTAATACGACAGTATAAGCTACAAAGAATGTGTTTCTCTCCTCTCTCACTCTCTCTTGCTATTTGTCTTGGTCCATTTTGTGTTGCTGTAGCAGAATTCCTAAGGCTGGGTAATTTATAAATAATAGAGACTTATTTGACTTGCTGTTCTGCAGGCTGGGAAGTTCAAGGACTTGGCCCTGGGTTCTGGTGAGAACTTTCCTGCTGCATCATAACACAGTGGGGAATGTAAAAGGGAAAATAGATGTGTGTGAAGAGGTCAAACCTGTGAGCAGTCTGGCTTTATAATAACCCATTCTTGGTGAGAATAATCTATTCCCATGAGAACTCATCCAGCCATATCAGAACAAGAACCCATAAACTACTGCAAGAATGGCTCCAAGACACAAGGGCAGAGCCCTCATGGTCCAAGCGCCACCCATTAGTCCCCACCTCCCAATGCAAACACATTAAAGACCAAATTTCAAAAAGAGTTTTGATTGAGAGAAATAAACCAGATTCAAACCATAGAAATTTTACCCCTGCCTCCCAAAACTCATGTCCTTCTCAGATGAAAAATGCAATCATATCATCCCAATATTTCCAAAAGTTTTAACTTGGTCCAGCACAACCTGCAAAGTCCAGAGTCTAACGTTTCATCTGAGACTGAAGACAAGTTTCTTCCAGTGGTGAGCCTGTAAAATGTGTTTTAAAGTTATTTATTTCTAAGATACACTGGTGGACCGGACATTTGGTAGATATCCTCATTCCAAAAAGACAAGTAGGCCAAAATAAAGAAATGACGGGCTTCATGTAAGTCCAAAACCTAGACTGGGTACAGTGGCTCACCCTTGTAATCCCAACACTGGGGGAGGCCGTGGCAGGAGAATCAGTTGAGAACAGAAGTTTAAGACCAATCTGGGGAACATAATTAAATGCCATTTAAAAATTAGCTGGATGTGGTGGTGTGCACCTGTAGTTCCAGCTCCTCAGGAGGCTGAGGCAGGAGCATCTCTTGGGACCAGAAGTTGGAGGTTACAGTGAATCATGATAGCACCCCTGCATTGCAGCACAGGGGACAGAGTGAGACACTGCCTCAAAACAAACAAAAAACATGTCTAAATGCCAGCAGAGCAGACATAAATGACAAAGCCCAAGAATAATCCCCTTTGATTTCATGTCTCACATGGTGGGCAAACTGGCATGAGGGATGGGCTCCCAAGCCCTTGGAAACCCCTTTACTCATGGCTCTTCTGTGTGCAACCTGCATGATTACCAGTCTCTGCACTTGACAATGGGGAGAAGCAGGGGAAGGTTAGAAAGTTATCAGTTCTGTGACTGCTTGTAAGGCCTTTTGAGCTTCTTTACGTAAGTGCTCAGCATGCCAAAGTGCCAAGCTTTGGGGTACTATTTTCTGAGTCCCAACAACATGAAATTGCTTAACACCTGTGGGAGAAGAAAGTAGACAATGATTGTGAAAAACATTTCAGAATTGCAGAGTCCTTGTGTATGAAAGCAATCCAGTCCTCAGACTTTAAGCTATAGAACGTTTTGTATGACATTCCATGGAGTGGTGTGGGAATGCACTTTTCTTCTAAGCTATTCTAACTATGTCAGAATATGCATTTTCATCACCTCTGTGGTGGGCTAGGCAGTGTTTCCTAGAGCTTCTGAGGCCCAGTTTCCTCTCTCTCATATTTCCCTCTATTACTGTGACCCAAATAAAAACTCAGTGGAAACCAGGCCAACATCATAGCAAGCTCATTATCAGTTGTGTGGAGGTGGAGACCTGCTGTCATTAGCATGGGGGAGGAGAGATGCTAAAATTATGACTTTACCAGAGAGGAATTACACAGCAACTTGGAGAAGCAGTTTAGAATTAAGCAGAAATGGAAAGAAGTGCTTATGAAAATCTCAGCTTTCATAAATAAAATAATGTTGTGGGTGTGTTAAAGATGTAGATATAATTCTTTTATACGTCTGTCTTTATATTTTCATAGTAACCGTTATTTTTCAAAAAAATCTTCATGTTGGCTGCCAAATTTGCTCATCACAACTAATTGGAATACAGAAGAGGAGAAAATAAGGACAGAGAGTTGAAGTGACGTTGCCACCATGCTGCTAAATCTCTCATGGTCTCATTTTCTTCCTATATTCAGCAAAATTATCCATTCCCCTCTTATTTTCACCCATTTTTTCCCCTCCCACTTGCTTACATTTACCCAAAGCACCAATGAGCTTGAACTACTTACTAAAACTGAGAAATAACAAAAATACCAAGCTGTTTGACCTCACAGGTCTCTGAAAATTACCATGAGACAAGTTACAAACACGTGAATCTAATAGTTTGCAAGACCAGTGAGGTGAGATTCTAAGATGTGCTGCAGATATTTTGCTATCATAATAAAGTATTAAAGTTTGTGAATAATTTGCTTTTTAAAAATAAACTAAGGTGTATTTAAGATTATCCCAATGGTAGTCCTACAATACCACACTCATTTGCTTACTTAAATTCCAAGATGTTTTCTGGAGAGCAGAAAAACAGCATGATTTGAGAGTGAGCAAAAGGGTAACTACATAACACTGCAACACTAGAGAGGCAACTGTCAGTGAGGAAGTAAGACTGGTATTAGTTCAAGGTCATTAGCAAGATTGAGTTGTGATTGTTATGGCTTACTCCGGTTTACTTTTTATTTGAACTATAGATAGAGATTTAGTCTGAAGGAAGCCAAGATACATAAAGTAAAATAGTGCATCTCTTTGCAAATGAGCAAGAACACTATGAACACACCAGTTAGCAGAACCTCAGAACTTAGAAATTCTAAATGAAATGCAAGAGGATGATGCAGATGACAATTTTTATAGTGCTAATTAATACCATGGTAGACTATATAAATTCTATTGATTGAAATGTAAAACATTTTAAATTTAAAACATTTTCACACTACCATTGCTTCTTTTTCAACAGCAACTACTTGGTCTCCTAATTAACATTAGGTAAAATGGAGAGCTGGGGAAAAAGATCAAGACCTGTTTTTAGTAGCTGAAAATATATTTATTAAAGGACATATTGTGAAGTTGTTTCATTACCGATTTTACTACTCACTTTTTTTTTTTTAAGACAAAGACAAAGTCTCCCTCTGTTGCCCAGGCTGGAGTACAGTGACGTAATCTTGGCTCACTGCAACCTCTGCCTCCCAGGTTCAAGCGATTCTCCTGCCTCAGCCTCCTGAGTAGCTGGGACACAGGTGTGTACCATCATGCCTGACTAATTTTTGTATTTTTTAGTAGAAATGGGATTTCACCATATTGAACAGGCTGATCTCAAACTCCTGACCTTGTGATCTTGGCCTCCCAAAGTGCTGGTATTACAGGTGTGAGAAACTGCGCCCAGCCACTACTCAGATTCTTATAAATAACTTCGCATACAGCATTATTAAAAACCAGTACTGGCTGGACGCAATGGGAGGCCAAGGTGGACAGATCACTGAGGTCAAGAGTTTGAGCCATCCTGGCCAACATGGTGAAACCCTGTCTTACTAAAAATATCAAAAAAAAAAAGAAAAAAAATTAATCCGGCATGGTGGCACATGCCTATAGCCCCAGCTACTTGGAGAGGCTGAGGCAGGAGAATTGCTTGAACACAGGAAGTGGAGGTTGCAGTGAGCCAAGATTGTGCCATTGCACTCCAGCCTGGGTGACAGAGGGATACTCTATCTCAAAAAAATAAAAAATATGAATAAATATAAATAAAATAAAATCCAGTACTGTAAGATAATAAATTTGTGTTTTCTGAGCCACTACATTTATGGTAATTTAGTACAGTGGCAATAGGAAACTAATGGAGACACCAAAGCTTGAATGTTTCTCAACTGCATGGTCCTGAGGCAGCCTCCCGCTCATTATGGGGCATCTGGAGAAAGACTAGCTAAGGAGTTCTCCAGTAGTGTTGCCTATTTCTCTTCTTTCCTACTTCTTCTGCTCTGGAGAGCATGACAGAGTCTGGAAGACCGAGGGGAAGGCACAAGCCCTCGTGGTTGAATGGCTAACAGCTCAGTGCAGACTACAAATTTACCAGGAAGCCTCTTCCCCTCCACACAGCCTGCATCCCCTCCCCCAACTACGAACGACAGGTCTAAGAGTACTAAACTGAAAGATTGAGCAGAAGAAAGCTGTTAAACTGCTCCACATGGGGTGATTCCCCTGAGTTTTTAATTCCCAAAATTAATTATGTGTGTAGTTTTCAGGTTAGCAGGGATGACTAGAAGGTTGGACTGTAGAGCCCAGCATTTGTGTTGCTTTCCAGGGTGGGCTCCTATGATCCCTGTCTATTCACACACATTTTTTTGAACTCATGGTTTCCTACCCGGCTGATATTTCCATTTAATACGACACTTTAGCAGCTAATTCATAACAAACATTGAAGATATAGCCCTCTGTGGCCCTCAACTTAGATGATTAAAAAGGTGAACATGTAAGTGTGGATGTGTTTACATATATACCCACACAAATGTAGACATATACACATGCAGTCTGTCTCTCTGAAAATTTTTACCCACAATAGTGCTCATATTATTTCCACAATTTTCAGTGTGCAAATCTTATCTTTTTTTTTGTTAATGTACATTTTAGTAGCTTTACTTCTGATAATATTGTAAATTATTTTCTTAATATTTTTAGATTTGCTGTTGCTAATACATATTAAAAAAGAATTTGCAAACAGAGAGAGTTTTACTTATTTATTTAAATTTAGATGCATTTTATTTCATTTCTTGCTTAATTACTCTGGCTTAACCTCCAATATAATGTTGAATAAAGGTAACAAGAGAGGGCATCCTTGTTTTGTTTCTAAACTTAGAAAACTTTCTCTCTCTCACTATTAAGTATGTTGTTAGCTATGAGCATTTTGTAGATGATGTTTATCAACTTGAGGAAGTTGAGAAAATTTTAAAGAATTTTTCTAATAATAAACCTTAGTTTGCTAATTACTAAAACTGTATAATCATTACAATAAATTTAGAAAATGTAGACATGTAGGAAGAAGAGTATTTTTAATTAGCCATAAATAGACTACCAAAATAAAACCATCAGTAACATCCAATTTGGTACATACCAGAAGGAAGATAGCAGATTTCAAAGTTTATTTACTAGTTTGCAGTTTGGACATACTATTGTATTTAACATATTTGTATCTGTAATTTTTCCAATATTATACATTATTTCTCCCCAAATTTCTAGAAAGTGTTATAGAATCACTGGATACAAACATTGTGTATGTGTGAGTGCATGTGTGTGTGTGCATGTGTGTGTCAAGCTGTTTCTTATCTATTATCTATCTGTATATAACTCTATATATGCCTATGTATGTAAATAGATACATAACATTAAAATTTATTTTCAAGAATTCTTTTTAAATCTATGCCCTTTCCAGAAATGTGTTTTCATTTTTTTTGCCAACTTTTGATATCTTTAAAAAATATTTGTGAACTTTAGTAGAGATTGTGTAGAATTATTGCTTTGATTGGATATATCTCTTTTAAAATACAGTTATACCACTCAAAATGGAAATAGATTCTGAGAAATGTGTCATTAGGCAATTTCATTGTTGTGTGAACATCAAAGTGTATACTTTCACAAACCTAGATGGTACAGCCTACTACACCCCTACATCCCTAGGCTATATGATCTAGCCTATTGCTCCTAGACTATAAACCTGTACAGCATGATACTGTGCTGAAGTTTATAGACAATTGCAACATAATGGTGTTTGAATATATAAACCTATGAAAGGTAGAAAAAAAATGTTGTATTATAATTTTATGAGACCACCACCATGTATGCCATCTGTCTTGGACCAAAATGTCATTATGTAGTGCACAACTGTAGTAGTTTGAGCTTCTTGTTTTCCCATTTGTGTAAGTTATTTAATTTTCTTCCTTTGTGAACGGATGTTCATGCCATTCGTATTTGTTAGTTTTCTAGTGCTTTCTTTTACATTGCTTGAGTCCAGTATATAGGAAAAGTGCTAATTCTTTGCCTAACATACCTGTAAGAAGACTGATTCTTGTCAACATAATAAAATGATAGTTCTAATTAGGTGGCATTTCCTTCAAAAATAGGAAATGACACACATGGCATTTTCTTCACAGTGGGAAGTTACAGTTTTTGATGATGGTCCCACTTACTAAAACACTATGAGATATTTTTACTCTGAAATAGTCTTTAGAGCTCTCGTGCCAACCATAGGATCAGCTCAGGCCTTTTTTTAATCATTGGGAACCTAATGCAGTGTAGCCATCTTGCTCACTCACCTATTCCCTAGACTTAGTTTCTATTAGACTCAAATTCTTCTTGAAAGATGAAAATTTGCTGCCAGTAATTGTATCAAAAATATGAGACCTTTGTTCCAAAGTAAATTTGTTAGAATAAGAAAGCGTTAGAAACTCTTCTAAGGAAGCTTAGTTTTATTAGGAAAATTTGATCTCCTTTCAAGTATGACTGCTTGGAATGCTAAAATATTCATTATATTTTCTGATGCATTTAAATACATATGATTTAGATTAAGATGTAGAGTAATTTGCGTAAATGAAGATGGTTTGTTGCTTGTTTTTTTTATTTATTCCTTCATTTATCATGGTCAGTTCCTACACCTTCACATTTATATGATAAATTCTTTCCTCAAAAATAAATAACTTCAAAAAATTTTAAAAAGTTACCCCCCAAAACACTTCAATATCTAAAGTTTATGAGGAGATATGACTTTAGAATTTTTTTTAAGAATCAAGGATATAAAATATTTTTACTAGGTTATTTTATCTATAATTTTGAAATCAAAGTAACAGAAATTCATTGGAGATATAGTATATGCAAGGTTATGTACTTTCCTAACCAAATATAAATAATTAATACTAAAATTCTTGGGCCCAGAATGCACATATCTTTAAGTCTTTGTGCATCCTGAGATAGTAACTAAGACCAGTTACCTTATGGTACTCGCTTTAAAGCCTTCTCTTTCAGCGTGTTGCCTCATATTTAAAAAATACAGACAAGCCAAGCTTTTGTGTGTTTCCTCAAAGAGGCTACTGCCCTGCACATCATTAGAAATGTTTCTCTTTAAACTTTCTATTTTTCCAAAGACTTCGATTTACACTGGCTTACACTCTTCTATATCATCCTCTGATATCACCTTATCTGTGCACGACAGATAGTGTCTTTGATAGTTACATTTCTCTAGAGAAGAGAACATGTTTTGAACATCAAACCAAGAAACTCATTCTTTTGGGGGCCTGGGAGATGGGTTTGCAGAAATGTTGTAGGAAAGAGGCTTCCTGAAACCAAAGATATTCTTTGCATTCTTTAATACTTTGCAGACCCCTGAGAGTGTCCTGATTTCAGGGTATTTCTTTCAGGGCAGTCTCTTTCTTTCATGCCAATGCCAGAGTTAAAGTCCGAGAGAGAAGGCAAGTCTTAGAGCAATGCTTTTCATTCTGTGACTATACATTCTGGTTCCACTGGCTGTCTATTATTTTTCCAGTTCACTTTCCCTGACAAATGGACCAGCCAGCCTGGCAGTGTTCTTGTTGGCCTAGTAAAACTGTCATGGGTTCATCTGTAATCTCAGCTGTGGCTGGAAGGCTAATGGAAGTGGGAAAGAGTGGGTTCCAGCTGATATATCGAAAAAGCTTAACTGAATAGTTTTCAAAATGAGAAGTTGTGGAATAAGAATTGCAGGGAAATAATAGCACAAAGAGAAGGAAGAAGCAGAAAGACTACAAGGAGAAGCAGAAGGCCAATCATGGAGAATAAGAAAGAAATGGTTCCCTGCATCTATTGAGTTTCCCGGCCAAGTTTAGCTAAAGGACCTGGGGCATTGTATAACAATTGATAGTGTCAAAGAATATTTTACTTTGGAATAAGGAGATCGACAGCAACTCATTCACACATTAATCAAATGTCTGCCATATTACTTATAACTTAATTTCTGTAATTACATTACTGAAGCAAAAAAGGTAAATACACAGCACTAAGAGCTGGTATTTACATGGAGTAGTAAAAAGGTAAACAATTTAACATATTAACACAAATTATAGAGCCGGAGGAAACACAGAGGAAGGACCTGAACTTAACTGGGAGCAGGGGAAGGATTCCAAGAATAGGTGACAGCTGAGCTATAATAGTGGAATGAAACTATTGCTTTAGAGAAAATGTCTAGGGAACACCAGTAACCAGTGCACTTTTGCTTTTGGGTATACAAACAGGAGAGGTACAACATATAATTATCTTCTACAATGACCTTACCTCATTTTACCAAACCCACCTGAAATAAACATTATTTGGAAGATTCATTTTCCTGTGACACATTAAGTTATATACTGGTCAGCATGTTGACCAAGGAATTATCAAGGGAAGAAGAAGAAAATTAATATGAAACATTTATTACATGTCCAGTTCCACCTTGCCTGTCAGAAGTCTCAATCACGCTACTGTTTTATAGATGAATATTACAACTGTTTCACACACAAGGAACAGAGCCTCAAGTGAGTTAAGTAGCTTATGGAAGGCACATAAAGAAGGCAAGTGTTGGATCATCTTGTGAAAGACAAAGCAGTGGCTGAACAGAGAGAAATGCCCAGTTTAGATGAAGAGTTCTCAGAGTCCTCAGTGGCTGAACATCTGTCACTTACAAGCTGTGAGAGTTTCTGCAACTTACGTGACATTTCTCAGCTTCTGAAATCTGCTTTGGAAAGAAAGAACATCAACCCAAAAGTTGTAAATACCGAGGACCAGAGAATATTTTGCCTCTTTTTTTTTTCTTTTTTTTTTTTTTCGCATCCGTAGTAAAACCTGTGGTTTGATAGGCATGATTCTGAATGGAAGTTTAGCTTCCAAGGCCTGAACATAGGCAAAAGTGTTCTGCTCATGAGACAACTAAAAATAATTTGATGTTGCTTCATAGTGTATATAGAAACAGTAAGATGACTGGAGGCTGAAAATCCATGAATTGCCCCTTCTTACAATCCCACACATCTTTAGTAAAGTCACTGAACTCATAAAATGCTTGTCTAAAGATGTTTTGTTTTCACAAGAAGGAAGAACCAATGAAGTGGTGAGGCTTTGGGCCTCTGAAAGGGTGTGGCAGATCTAGAGCAGGATGCACAGGCTGAGATCTCAAAAGAAAATAATTAGTGCTGGACCCTTGGTGTGGCCACAGAACCAGGTGAGTCACACTGAGCTAAGTATCTAGGCAAAGGAGAGCCTCAGCTGACATCTTGTGGAATGACACAAAGATCACAGTAGACAGTAGACAAAGGAAAAGCATTTTCAAGGTAAACCATTTCTTCTATGAATCAACACGAGTTCAAACGAGAACCCCTTACTCTAAGGGGCTTATGAGAATCCAACTTCAGTCTTTGATTCCCTCTTTTCAAATTTTTCACTCAAACAACAAAAATAGACCAAAAAAAAAAAAGATGAAGACCATTACAACACTGTAAGAAGAGAGTGTGATATTTAATCTAATAGTCCAAAACTGGAGATAATTATTATTATTTTTTTTAGATTAGTAGGCTGGAGGAGCTAAAGCATGAAGTGGAATTCTAGACTCACATGTGCTCTGCAAATGGCAAGGTTGTCCACTTGCAGGTAGCATTCTCTTGGGTCAGACAGGCAATGCACATTTTACAGAAACCTATAAGTCTGTCCCATTGCAGATCAGCTCTCAGGCAGTCAGCGTCAGAATTTGTATCATTCTCTCTCCCTGCATCTCCATAAGACAGTGCCTCAAATTCTTACATAAATTTTCTCATTCTTATAGTACTGTAGAACAGAATCAGTGACATCTGTACAAGCTTAAAGCAAGCGAAAGGATCCAGAAGTGGAACATTCCATCAGAAGCTAACAGTCTACAACAGTTAAAACTGTAGGCAGGGCTGGAGGCAAGAAGCCCGTAACAGGGATTCTGGGCATTGTAGTTTTTCATGGGCTCCATTTTTATTGTGTCACAGAGAGAAGTAGTGAGGACAGGACAGACCACATTTCAGCTGAAGGGAGTTCATGAATTTGATAAAATTGTTGTAGCCTGGAAGTTTGTTCAAGGGTTACAAGTGACAATATGCTACCTGTCAGGAAGATGAAAGTTATCTACTACTTTAGCAAAAATAATGAACCGTAAAAACTTAACAGGATTCCAGAAGACTTGACCACAATAAAACCATATACAAGTACATAAAAAGAAAATAGGGGGAAAGAGACACTATGTTGAGATTTAAAAAAAAATGGATTAAATACCAAATGAATGAAAAGACATTAAAAATGACCAGGTAAAAATTATTGTCTGCTTTGCTTGAGGCAGTAAAAGACCCAAATAACACTGCAGATATTTTTTAAAAGTTAAACTAAAACAAACAAATCAAAAAATCTTTGAGAATTTAGACCAGAGCACAAGAGATGTAGAGAGACAGTGATTTGGGATCTTTAGTAATATTTACTGACAACTCTTTTAAAACAACGAAAAACACACTTTGCTAAAGAAAAACTAAATGTATTGGCCCTACTGTAATGATAAAGAATCTTACTTTGTCAGAGTCTTCGTACTGTCTAGAAGGCAGGGGAAGATATTTTTAGTAGTTAGGGCCCAAGCTGGCTTATTTTAAAGCTCATCTTGCCAGATGGGAAATTGGCTGGGACTGAACAGAGTTTTTGACCTTAGACCTTTGGATTGATGGACACGGAGAATCAAGAATCTTGAAGTGAGTCTCTTATGAGCAAGCTGTCAGTCTTGGTCAAAAGCTATTTGAGCCACTTCTCAGATTTATCTCATGGAATGTGTTTCCTGGGGGTCTAAGTTAAGCATGCTTATTCTGAGTATTGTTTAACACATGAACAAAAAATGATGTTTGTTTCAGCTCTCAACAGGTAATCTAGTTTTTATGACATTTTTCATTTACTTTTCTAATTTAAAAATAGAACCAGCTTTTTTTATATATGTAGAGTTTTGTCAATATTTTTGCAAGAATGTAGCCTGGTTTTTGATAAGCACAATCAAAACAGTCTTTAGGAGATCGCTTCCACTGAGTCTCTGAGACAAGTCTTGAGCCATGAGCTTGTTCTTCTGTAGAAATAGCTATTCTTAAATCAGGTCCACCTTCTCTAGTCCCATATAGATAATATTTTTCCTTGTCATTTAAAAAAAAATTCTGATACTTTACATATAATATTTTTAAATATTTCTAATAATATATATGTTGCATAAGAAATGAATGATACTTTCAAAAATTAAATATAAACAATTAAGTAGATGTGTACAAGAAATGATTAGAACATAAATGTTTCGAAGTGTTTACAAAGTTTATTTCTCTGCAAAATGGGCCAACTGGATGGATTTTAAAAATCCGCTTTTTTCTTTTTTTCGTATTTCTTTAAGGAACAGAAATAATGTTTTCCATAGGTAGAAACCTCATTTTATTTTTTCAGAAATACAATAAAACTAGCATTTAGATTCTCTTTTCTTACCCTGAACTTTCACGGGGGTTCGATCAGTGTGTGTGGGATGGTGTTGTGGAATGGAGCTGAGCTGCTCAGTGTGTTAGCAAACAGCCTCTCAAGCAGCAGGCACTCTACCTACTCTCCCACTGAAAAAATTTTTCCATGTCAGCCTTGTGTGCTGCACCGTCTTTGGTGGAAATCCTGGGAAAGTCAAGTGACTTTCCTTTAGTTCACTTCACAGGTGAGCCCAGAGGTTCAACTTTCATCACCCTTTTGGGAAGTAAGATTCTCCTGCTTCTAATTTTGGGAGTGAGCTCAAGGTCACACCTGGCAAAAAGCCTGAAAAAATGTGTGGGTTTTACAGCTAGGGTCCATTTTCATTTTTTCTGAGTTAAGGGATCTAAACATAGGAAGTTGGACGTTTGTAATTTGCATTTACTGGAAATGATAAAAGGTCATGGATATTGAAGAGGAAGGAGGCCATTTCAATAGTAAGAAGGACTGACCCTGTGAGTTCAGCTTAGCCTTTGGAATATCCACTGTCAAAAGGACAGAGGCAAAGCTAAGATGTAATACATCTGCAAATAAAATGAAAGCAATTCTACTTTTCTCAGATATTTTATAATTCTGTAAATGTTAAGAGTAGGTAAGAATAAACAATGCTTACAGATAAAATATAGTTAAAAACATTTTCCTCTTTCTAAGACTTGGTAGTCATATATTATAACCAAATGACAGAATCAAGATTGTCCCATTATTTGAAAACTATCTTCAGTACAACCCTTATAAAAATATGATAAAATCGTAATACCTACTTTAGAAGATATAAAAATAAAAGATAATATACTGCTTTTACTAAAATTTAGACATACTCAATGATTTTAACACTTTATAAATATGCTTTGACAGATATGGATGCATAGAATCTCAACACCTTAAATATCATTAACAAGATAGTCCTGAAAGCGATAAAGAGGGTATATCTACTAAGAATTGTTGACTTCCAGAATCCCATCTCACTGTCTAGCATCTTATCTTAGATGAGACAAATAGTTCTACTTATTTTTATATTACTTTCATTTTAAAACCTAGACTCCCACCTTAATTTTTAATCACTGTTAGCCTCAGTAACGTCGAGCATATCATTTAGCTTCTCTATCATGAATGACAGTACATATAGTTAGAAAAAGAACAGTTATTTATGTGGCTGTGAAGGAATAATCATAGTAGTACTGCCTGGGTAACTCTACCTGTACCTTTCTGTCAATTTTATTCTCAGCTTGCAAGGCTCAGCCTCAGATTTGACCTTCTTGAGATTGCCATCTGTACCTCTGAAGAGTTAAGTTCCCCCACCTCAGGGTACACCCCACTGCTTAACAATGGACACCCCATGAGCACACACCACACTCTCAATGAGTAATTGACTACATTCTATTTTTTGTTCAGCGTTCAATCGCTGCTCAATAAATATTCAATTACTGCTCAATAAATATTCAGTGGCTGTTCTATAAATATTTATGACCACACCTACTATAAGTCAGTCTCCTTTGGCAACTCAAGATACAGCAAAAAAACATCAAAGGATGTGGCTTATAATATGGTAGAGAAGACATATTTAACAAGCAACACACACGCAGGTTTCACTTGTGACAGTTGTGGTGAGTGATATGAAGGCGCTATGATTGTTTGAAATGCCTCATATTAATTGCCCTGTTGCTGGCTTTTAATCAACAGATATCCAAATTCCACTGAAATTCATATTTGATCACTTCTTTAGTTACTTTTTGGACACTTCATTGTTTGGGTTTTCTCGGCGGTAGTCCCCTGTCAAATTTGTTTGTAGGATCGGTTTCTTCTCCCTGACTTAATCTCATCTATTCTCACATTCCCAAATGTGAGTCTCCAAACAGACTCCCTTCCTGAACTCTACACCCGCAGATTCACCCTCCTTCTCAACATCTTGCTGTCTCTCAATGTACTCAAAGTAACATTGCTTTTTCTCCAAACTTGCCTTTGAAATCCCAGTGGATGGCACCTCAATTCTTCTAATAGTTCCAAAATCTTAGAAATATTCTTTTTTTCTCTTTTTCTCATATCTCACAATAATTTATCAACTCTAAGTCCAAAAAATGTATACAGAATTATTTATGCAAGATGAGGGAGTTCTATAGATCTGTTGTACAGTATAGTGCCTATAGCTGACAATAATGTATTGTGCACTTAAATTTTTGTTAAGAGGATAAATCTCATGTTAAGTATTCTTACCACATTCTCACAAAAGGGACAAGAACAAAACTTTTGGAAGTAGGTGGATATGTCTGTAACCTTGACTGCTGTGATACTTTCTAGATGTATACATATGTCCAAACTCATCAAATTGTAAACATTAAATATGTGTAGTTCTGTGTATAGTAATTATATCTTAAAAATATATGAGTCTACACAATCTCACTAATTTTTGCCACTGTGCCCCCACCTCCAATCCAGTGTCAGCTTTCCCTTGACAATGTCCCTGCTTCTACCACTTATCTCCTTGGAGACTATTGTCATTTCCAAAGCCAGAGGCATGCTTTTAAAATTTAAATTATATGATGGCTCTCCCCTACTCAGTCTTGAGAAGCAGCTCCCATTTGAACTCAGAGTAGTAAGAGACAAAATCCTTACTGTGGCTACAAAGTTATACATGATGCATGAAACTTCCTGAGACCTCTCACTTCTCCTTTCTTACTGCACTTTCACTCTCTCCAGCCACATTGACTGACTCATGTTTTCTCTAACACACTAGGGTCTTTGCTCGAGTTACTTCCTAATTCTTGATGGCTCCTGTGATAACCATATGGTTCACTCTGTACTCCTTGAACTCTTTCTTTCAGATCTCACCCTCCACAAATGTTTTTGCAATGAACCTCTTTAGCGTTGCAACCTGCCCCAACTCTGTCACTTCAGCAACTGAGCTTTCCTAACCTTGCTCAGCTTTTTATTTTGCCCACATCACCCCAAAACTTTCTATCATACAGTATCATTATCTTACCTATTTTGACTCTGTCTAAACTTCTGCTTACCATATAAGCTGCAGGAGGTATACATTTTTCCAATGTATACAATGTATATATACAATGATTTAGAAATTGACTGCAGTAAGTACAATAACACAAAGAAAAAAAGAAAAAAAAAAGTGCCAGGGAGAAAAAAGGTAACCAATGGAGGATAATACAATAGAGCTTTACTTCCAAGAGTTGTGAGACAGAGCAGAGCAATGTATTTGTCTTCCTGGGGCACTCCTCATTATGCCCTAACTTCTTGCTTGGCACATGGCCCATAGCTGGCACATCATAAATGTGTGCTGAACTAAGCTGAAATTCTGAGAGATGTTAAGTTAATCACTAAAAAACTATTGGCTATAAAGTTGATAGAACTCTTCTTCATGATTCTTGAATGAATTTTTCCAAGAAATAGTAGAAATACTAATAGCTTATTAAAAAAAGAAGGAGGGATGAGGCATTTGAGACCAACCTGGAAAGGAGAGTAAGACCTCATCTCTACAAAAATAAAATGAAATAAATTAGGTGAACTTGGTGATGTGCACCTGTGGTCACAGCTACTCGTGAGACTGAGATGGGAGGATCCCTTGAGCCTAGCAAGTTAAGGCTGCAGTAAGCCATGATTATGCCACTGTACCTCAGCCTGGGCAACAAGGTGAGGCTCTGTCTCAAAAACAAAACAAAAAACAGGAGGGGTGTCAATGGGGAAGACAACTTTGGGGAATATTTGCATATACTTTGCTGTTTCTCAAAAATGCAAGTTCACATTAACATGTTAAAATTTGGGGAGATATTTCTTTCTTGCGATAAGCAAACAAGTTTAATAAAGTTCAGCTTAGAATTTCCAAATACTTCACAAACTATTAGTGGTACAGAGAACACGGCTTTGGAAACATTGAAGCAGTTGGGCCTGCAAGTCCCTTTTCAACAGTAACATCATTGGAAAGCAGAACAAAAGTCTGCTTTAATTCCTTAGACCTGAATTTGAGATCCAGATTTACCACCTGTTACAAAAGTTTCCTGGGAAAGTTCTTCCTACTTTGTGAAACTCACCTTATGCATTCCTAATAGGAGATTGACAATTAGTTTCTTCACTGAAACGTTGTGAGGTCAATGCATATAAAAGATCCAAAAGACACCCATTTCATAACCATACATTCATAAGGGTAGCTGAATCTGAAAATCCCATTCTTAAATTTTAGCTCTTTCATCTTTACCAGGACTTCCTGCATTGAATAGTCTATTTCTTATGTTCTTAATTTACAAATGGTGCCTGGGATGCATTTTTAAGGTCATGTAACTTTCTTCTTGTTTATCCTACAACTCCAGTTACATTAAGGGTATTTTTAACACTGGCTTTTCTTTAGAGAAATAGTCTACACAGAGGGGACTAGCACAGGTGGGGTCAGACCACACACTCAAATCCTGTTTCTTCCCTTTACCAAATCCTTGATTTCAGCCCCATTACTTGGCATCTGTCATCTCAGTCTCTTAATATAAAACTAGAATCACAGTGCTCATTCCAGAGGTTGCTGCGAGTCTCTAATGAACCAGTGCATATAAAGTACACAGCAGGGTGCCCAGCACCGGATCAAACACACAATAAAAGTACAAACTTTCTTTTTTACCGATATTGATAGTCCTTCTGGCCCTCCTTCTTGTTTTTAAATCTTTATTTTCTGTAGTCAAAGTATAACACATTAAAAAACACAATGAAAAATAATTATACCCAATTCCAATCAACATTGAAATATCTAGGCTGATTAGCAGTGGCCACCAAGGGGCTTCCATAAGGAAAGGAATGGCATTCCAGGGGCAGTGTCCTTTAAACTATCAAGTCTGTGTCCTCAGGAAAGGAAAATCAACCTCAGGCTGAAGCCCTGGATCTGAAGGGAACTTTCTTTAAGGAGAAGCAGTAGCATGACTTTTGCCCATTTCTACCCTTCCAGGTGTTATTTTAATGACAAACCACAGCAACATATTTCCCACCGTTTCTTCCTCCTATTCACTTGTAATTGGAGTCATAACCAAGACCTCAGACATCTCATGGGAAGCTTTGGGGCTTGGAGAACCCTTTACATTTGTTCCAATTGAGAAAAGGGGGCTAAGTCTTATCCCAGCCTCACTCCTACACACGGGCCAGTCTTAGATTGGCCCCAGGAAAGAGGCATAACATTGGCCAGGGAGATTCTCTTCTGCTGAGAGAGCAAAGTCCAGAGAGGGGCTCAGCAGAAGGCTGCCAGCTGACAAGACGCCCCTCGGCTGAGCAAATAAATGGGAGCCTCAGTCTGGAGAGGGATCTGAGCCACACAATATGGCACCACCCCAGTGGACGTTGTAACTGGGTCTATGTCATGTCTATGTGCATGTTTGATGCAAAGTCGGAGGAAAGAAAAAAGGTAGTTATAAGTTCAGAGTGACCTTTAGCTTGCATGCAATGCCAAAGGATAACTATTAGTTTCAGTCTGGGGTTCTTGCTTGATGAACAGAGACATGCATTTGAACTAGTAAACACAGAGAGAATAGTAACCGTTGGGTTGGGAGCAGGAGGCCCGTTGTATTAGTCCATTCTTATGCTGCTGTGAAGAAATACCTGAGACTGAATAACTGATAAGGGAAATAGGTTTATTTGACTCAAAGTTCCACAGGGCTGGGGAAGCCTCAGGAAACTTACAATCACGGTATAAGGGTAAGAACACATGTGCTTCTTCACATGGAAGCAGCAAGGAGAAGAGCAGAGTGAGACGTGCAAACCATCAGATCTCATGAGAATGAGAACTCACGCACTATCATGAGAACAACATGGAGATAACCACCCCCATGATTCAATTACCTCCCACTGGGTCCCTCTCATGACACATGGGGATTATAGAAACTATAATTCAGGATGAGATTCAGGTGGGGACACAGCCAAACCATATCACCTGGTTTTTATTCCTATTGGGCTACCCGCAGTGTGACACCATGCAAGTTACTAGTCCCTCTGGCCTCCATTTCACATCTGAATGCAGTCTGTTGCCATAAATTCATCTTCGAGGGCCTTGAGGTTTCAAGGGTACTCCATTTGAACCATAGAGAGGACCTGGCTCCCTGACATGAAGGAAAATTACAAAATCCACAAAACCTCCTAAAATGCTAACTCTTTTATTATGGCTATTTAATGACCTTCATTCAAAGTACAATTACTTAGGGAAAGAAATCAATTCTTGGAAGAGGACTAGCAGGTAATTTCTGAATGTACTTGCTGTTCAGTACTTTGCTGTGAATTTGAACAGATATTTATTTCCCATCAAATATGTTGCACATGTGTGATGTAGAGCACAAGAGTGTCGTGCTGGACACTGCATGCCTTTCAAATGTGTTTATAATTCAGTTATATGGAACTATATGTGTTTTTATCCCCATATAAACAAGGTTGCAAATACTGGCTAGATTCCCAGCCTAACCCATGCATTAGCCCTTGAAGCTTAGGTTGAAACAAACAATTCCAATAATAAATAGCAAGTTTGATTAGTGCAATTATGATGTAATATAATGTAATATAAGGTAAATGTAATATAAGAAAAACACAGGAAAAGATGGTTTTAAAAATTAGTTTGTAAAACTTGATTCTGTAAGGAGATATACAAAAATAAAACTGTTCTGGAATGTTATTTCCATTCATCTGATTGACATACAGATCAAAATCTTTGCAATACAGAGTGTTTTTGAGGCTATGGGGAGAGTCAGCTACTCAGATGTGCTGCTCAGAATAAAAATCAGTACAATTGCTAAACAAACCATTTTGGCAATATCTATCAAAGTTACAAATATGCACACTTTGACCCTGGAATTTTATTTCTAGAAATTTGTCTTAGAAATACACTTCATTTGGACAAATTCATGAAATACATTAGTTCAGAGATTTGTCTATAATAATAAAAGATTAGGAACGTACCAAATGTCTATCAGTAGAAGGGTGGAATATATTTGAACGAAGACATAAGAAAGAATGAGGAGGTACCTTATATACTGGTAAGGAAAGCTATTTAAAATTTATTAATCAGTGAAAAAACAAGATGTAAAACAGATTTTAACTGGTGAACACAGAGAGTGGTAACCTTTGTGCTGGGGGAGGGGACCTGGTTTCCATCTCTATTGCATATACTATATTATTATTTGTATAAAATAAGAACAACAAATACATATTTATTTATATAGGCATAAGATGTTTCTGAAAAGACACAGAAGACACTGAACGTAGGCAGCTCTGGGGAGGGAAGCTGAGTGGCTGGGAGTTCAAGGTTGGGAAGGAAACCTAATGAATACCCATTTAATCTTTTACAGTGTTTAGCCATTTAAATTATTGCTTGTTTAAAACAAACATTTTTAAAAAATAGTTGGACAGCTGAGAGTTTCCAGACAAACCAATTTAATTAGAAAAGGATATAAGAGAGAGGAGAGAAATGGGGTTGTGGAAAGCTTGGTGGGGCCCTGGCTGCCTTATAGCTCTGGGTAGTGTGATCAGAGGTGAATCTTGGGGCAAGGAAGCAAAAGAGCTATCTCTATCCATCCATTTGTTTCAGGGGAGCCAGGGGCTTATAATTGCAGAGTCTTTGAATGTCTTTGTATATTTGCATAGAAAGAAACCTTGGAGGCCACTGAGCCTAATGGAAAGAGAATTTGGGTAGCCACCAGGACCATGGGAGACTCTAGATCTAATTACAAACAATCAATTATGTAGTTTTAGTTGAATCATCTAATCCTGGTTCTTAATTCTGGCTACACATTCGATATAACAAAGAAGCATTCAAAAACTACAGTCAAAGGTGGTTTTGATGGTGGGGATCTTACTCAGACCAATTAAAACAGAACCTGTGAAAAAGAGACATAGGCATTGGAATGTTTTAAAAGTTCCTGCTGTGTTTCTAAATCAGAGATAGGGTTAAAAACCTTTTCTTTCCTGTTTTGGTTTTATTTTAGTGTTATAATCTGTCAAACTATGATATATAAGCATCAAATGGCAAAATTTAACCTTATAAAAGTATTCTTAAAATAAAGACAAGATTTTTAAGGGCTTGTTATGATGCTCACCACATAAAAATTACTCAAAAAATGTACGTATGCATATGTCACATGTGTGTTCAAAAAATCTCCATGTGACAATGCAAGGAGGTCCTGATAATATCTATTGTGCACATCAAAACTCAGGAGAGGTAGTTCTCTTAGGCTTATCAGAAAGAGCACAGAAATTTATAATCAGAGCAATCTGGGGTCAGTTTCACTACCAGCCCGCTGCATGGCCACGGGGTAGTTTCATTCAGTATGATTCCTCTGTTACAAAGTAGTCATAACAATACTCACTTGGTAAAGTTGTTGGAAAAAAATGAGTTAAAAATGCATTTACCATACAATATTTTAAAATAATCACTACTGTATCCACTATAATCAAAGACAATGTTAACAAATATGTAGATTATTCTAGAGATGCAGAACAAATTCTCTGATGAGAAAACAGCATCTCAAGAATTGAGATCAATATAGAATCAAACAATTATCAAGTGAGAAAATACTTCACAGAGAAAAAGAAACCGCAAAACTAAAGCTACATACGTGAACGCTGTGTTTTGCAGAGGCCATGTCTAGACCCTCAGGGGTAAAGGTTGTATTTTATGAAAAATGAAGGCAAAGCAGCAGCAATAAGAGGGCTGGAATGGCTGGAGGGAAGATGAGGGTGTCAAGGTGGGTTTTGTGATACTCTGAATAAGAGCCAGTCAAATACTTGAGCATTCCAGGTCTTTCTGCTGGAAACCTGCCTTTAGAACTTCTCAAATGAAGTGACTACCAGCCTCTTCTCAGAGTCAAACTGAAGACAAAGAATACTAACAGAAGAAACAGCTCTGGAAAGCAACTCTGGAGACCATGATTTCTTGGAGATGCAAGATGTTTTAATCTCCTACCTTCAACTCCAGATTGAATTCTTGGAGATGAATTCTTGGAGATGCAAGATGTTTTAATCTCCTACTTTCCACTCCAGATCAAGGGAGGGGAAATTCAGAAAATAAAGTGAAATATGAAGGGCAAACTGCTGGTTATTGATTAGAGATTTGATATCACACTTTAATTTACCACATCCACTGTTCAGCTATTGGAGGGAGATTGAGTTGTGCTACATGGGGAACATAAGGGAGGAAAATATCTTTTCTTCTTCCAATCTTAGGTTTGCAGTTGAAGCCTTTATAATGAAAGATTGATTAACAAGAGAAAAATATGCACATCTATCTCATATAACATTTATATGACACGAGTTTTCATAATGAAATGAAGACCTGAAATAGCATTTAAACCTGAGTTTTGTTTTGTTTTAGAGTAAGTTTGAAGAGTTTTATAGTTATGCACATATTACACAGCAAAAAAATATGATCTGATTGTAATAAACTGGAAAACCACAGTGCGTGTTTATGCAGATTCTTCCCTGTGTTCCTGCATCTTCAGAGATAAGGATGCTCCTTTCCTCCAGATATACGGAGGGCCCCTCTCACATGAGTGTTTATGACTTGCTTCAGGGGAAGGTCAGTAAATCTATGGTAGGTTTTATGAACTGCTTCAGAGAAGAAAGGCGAGGGAGGGTATGAGTAACCGTTTTGCTTTTGCTGTTTTCTCAAAATTCCTTTAGCTTAAAATATCCTGGGGTAATGTGTCCCAAACCTCCTCAGGTATAGGAAGAATACTCTTGCTCTGACATCTGCAATCTCATCATAGGTTCTTAGTCTACCAAATTATGTAATGAAGGATGGGAATTCTGATAGAAATAATTATTATATGCAATACAGTAGATTTTCTCAAAGTGTTCTCCTTGAAAACCTTATTACCATAAGATTCAAAAAGATAACATGCAACATGAGAGTTTCATAGTCCATTAGGTTTGGAAAATGAGGAGTTAAATATATCAAAAGAAACTTATTTTCAACTGCAGGACTTCTCATAGAGTTTAGCATGCTAATATGTTTATGAATCCTCTCCTAGCAGATATAATGCGTCACACTTCATAAATCTGTGGGACTCCTACAACTGAAACACTCTTAGAGAAATGTAGTAGCTGGTAAGAATAAAGCTGGGTAACAGTAAATGTGAAGGGAGATATGGAAAGATGCAGGGAATCATATACATAATCTTAACATACTATACATAAATGCTTAGCCAAAGGGTAGAAAGAGAATGTGTCTACATCACTTCCACTTTCACTGATGGATCCGATAATACAGAGCCTCTGCTGCACTGGGTAGAACTAGGTATCCTAAATTTTCAAATCAACTACAAAGAAGATGTGTTGGTTAATATTAGATGCCATATTGACTGGACTGGGGGATGGCTAGGCAGCTGGTGAAGCATTACATCTAGTGTGCTGTGAGGGTGTTTCCAGAGGAGATTGACGTGTGAGTCAGTGGACTGGGAGAGGAGGACTCACCCTAAATGTGAATGGGCATCAACCAGTTGGCTGCCAGCCTAGCTAATACAAAGCAAGTAGAAGAAAGGGGATATTCAGTTTGCAAAGCTTCCTCACTATCTTCCTTCCTCAGTGAGATGCATTTTCATCTCCTGCCCTTGGACATCAGACTCCAGGTTCTTTTGCCTTTAGATTCTGCAACTTACCCCAGCAGCCTACTGGGGACTCTCAGGCCTTCCGACTCATACTGAAGACTACGCTGCTGGCTCCCCTGGCTTTTAAACGTTTGGACTTGGACAGAGCATGCTATCAGCATTTATTATTCTCAAGCTTGCAGAATGCCTATGCTGGGACTTTGCTTTTGTAATCACGTGAGCCAATTCCCTCTAATAAATTCCTTTTTACATATATATATATATATATATATATATATATATGTATGTATATCCCATTGCTTCTGTATCTCTAGAGAACCGTAACTAATACAGAAGGATTTGTATCTTACTATTGAAGGTATATAAGTTTTTCCTAATTCATAAGAACTAGGAACCAAGTTGCCAGCCATTTGCAGCCAAATTCTGACAATGAAGTGAATCAACTTTAGGATGGAACTGGACCAATGGATTATAGCAAACAGAGTGGCAAAGAAGTTAAGTTCTTAAACCTGTCATGAAATTAATCAGCCCTTAAACTTTGCCTACTTCTGGAATTACTAATGTGTGTGAAGTATTTAATTCCTTTATATTTAAGTGAAATTGACTCAGGCTTTCTGTTAGTACAGACAAAATTGTGCTAACTCATACATCTACCAAGAATTAATAATATGACATCCTCTAACGCAGAATGAAGTAGTAATTATGTGTAAATAAATAAGAATTTTTTTTAAAAAGTATCAAATATGCATGTGAGGAAGATATGCTACAACTCGGAATTTCTTAAACCTGATGGTTGATGCACAATTGAGCAACTTGACATACATATAAAAGACAAAGACAACAAAAATTATATCCTTGAGGGAATAGACTACCATTCAAACTGAAGACTAGAATGTGGCAGTCCAAAGATAGATAACAGAACAGCCACAGATGAAAAATACCACTGTGATAGAGGAGCAGCACTGTTCTTGACATTAACTTGGAGTCTCAGCGGAGAGAGGAACATTCGATAAATTTTTGATTTGCCTTACAGGCAACTTCAAACTCTTGGAAGACATAAGAAATGATGACGAGAACTATTATTTCTTATCTAAAAGTTGGTGTTGCTTTATAAATTGGAAACAGTGAAAGACTCATGAAAGCATTGAATCTCATCCATTGAAAGGATTCCGGCATACTCATTCAAAAGTGACCACAATCAGGATTCCCCTAAAGGAGAATTATAAAAGAAATATATCAAGAAAATGGAGAGACAGCCCACAGAAAATTGTGATTTAATAAATGACCAGCAATGACCAAGATAAATGCGTAAAAAGAAACTAAAGTGGTGTCACAAGGAATTCACTGATAAATTCAGATTTTTAGCAAGATATTTTCCAGTTTAATAAAAAAAGATGTAACAATAGATCAATACAAATGGATAGCATATAATTATAAAAATACTATCTAGATGCCTAAAGTTCAAAATATTTGAGGTTTTTAAGAAAGTAAAAATAAAAATAAAACAAACACTTTCAATTATATTAAATGTATTTTCAGTTATATTATGAGCAATGTAATTAGGAGGGCTGGGTGGTGATTATAAATGCAGACAAAAATTTCTGTATAAAGTTATTTATTACAGTGTTACTTAAAGTGATACAATATTTGAAGAAAAGACTGATAGCAAATATTTAGTTAAAAATTTTAATGAACATATAGAATGAGGTACCTTGCTATTACTAAAACTATATTTATGAATAATTTTACATGTAACATTAATTTTATGTTATGTTGTGTGACGATCACAGGACATATCAATATATTTGCAATGTGATATCACTTTTTTGTGTACATGTATATGTTTGTGCATGTGTGTGCAGTAGAGATAATGTTTATCTATGTTGGTGATATTATGAGATATTTGATTCTACAGTGACTCTCTATTACTTTGTAATAAAGAGACTGGTACTATATTTAAGTAAAAATAAGTTCTTAGATTTTAAGTGCAAATGAAGTCAAATTAGATATATTAAAAACAATTATATTGGAAAAATGTTGATTATATTAGAGTTAATTATTTCATTCACTATTCATAATAAAGGGTTACGTAAATAGAAAGAATGTGTTCTGACAACAACCAGATGGAACATCAAAGTTCTGTAGTTTTCTATCAAATATAATTTTCTTCAGATTGGAAAGGGTTCAACCAATATGATCAATAGGAAAATGAACTGCAAACAGTAGGAAAAACATAAAAGATTCTAGTTGCTCTAAAAGTTATTCACATTTCCTGATTCTACTCTCTAGTCTGTTACATCTGTGAGTACTGAGTATACCAAGAGAAGAAGTCAATCATATTCTGTTCAAAATTTGAGAACAGATGCTCTGAAATACTGAAAATAGTTTGAAATAATTATCATTTTTAGGAAAGTAAAGAAAACAGAATACATAAAGTATATGCTAGTAAAAAAATATTTATTCTAGGCAAAGGTATAAGATGACTTAATCAATGATGTGTGAGTGCCTAGCAAGCAACATGCTCATCACTAAAGTTAGTAAAAGGGTATGTCACAGACGTCAGACCTACTCTATTAGGAATGAACACATCTAGTGGCAAGATCTTGGTTTCTAAACAGCATTCTCCAATGCACACAACCAGGGATTCTTGGAGAAGTGATTGATAGCAGAGCTGAGGCGGGGAGAATATAAGATGGGCCTGGAACATCCTATGACTCAGGAAAGTAAGGCAATACTGAAAAAAGGTTGAGGGTCTATCCCAAGGATACCAGAAGTCAAGCTAGTAAGAGCTCCCAAACTTAGAACAATTAGAGAGAGAAAATAAATCATGGTCATATCAAATGATAACTCATAAGCTATACCAAAATTCCATGAATCTAACTTGATATAAATGAATAGTTGAATAAATAAAGGGAGAAGGAGATACTCT
This sequence comes from Cheracebus regulus, assembly GCA_963574635.1. Taxonomy (NCBI): domain Eukaryota; kingdom Metazoa; phylum Chordata; class Mammalia; order Primates; family Pitheciidae; genus Cheracebus; species Cheracebus regulus. The sequence continues at coordinate 90,199 of CAUYQU010087021.1, forward strand.
TTCTTACAGAGGAATTCTAACTAACAGAAGCAGAATGAGCAAGATAGAAAATCACCATGAGAACACCACAGTAATAACGGTTGCAATACATGAGTCATCTATGCATGGTAAAAATTAGTGGGTAAAAATTTGAGGAGAGACAAGATGTTTGCCTCATCTGAAAGTATCTCTCCAAAAATATTATTAATTAAAAAGAGAAAAATAGTAAATTTATTTTATACAATTAAAGAAACTTGCTGACCCCAGCATAACTGAGAAGATTAACATAACCAATGAAAAAGCATACTAGCATCATGATCCCCTTAAATGATGCTCAAACAACGATAAAATGTCACTTCTGTGGCCTTCTTGCCAAAAACGTATAAACTCAATCTAATTAATAAAAATAAAAATAAAAACAAACAGATTCAAATTGAGGAGCATTCTATAAAACAGCCTGAAAGTCAGGGAAAGATTGACAGCCTGTCACAGACAGTAGGCCACAAGATAAGTAATGCAACATGGGATCCTGGATTGGAAGCTAAAACAGAAAAGGAACAGCAATGGAGAAACTGATAAAATACAAAACAATATTATAGTCAAGTTAATAGAAGGACATCAATGTAATTGCCTGGTTTTGGGGACAGTGCTATGATGATGCAAATTTTTCACATTAGGGGAAACTGACTGAGTGGCATACAGATTCTTTGTACAATGTTTGCAATATTTTTGTGTGTATAAAATTATTTCCCAATAAAAGTTAAAAAAAACCAGATAATTCCAAATTAATATGTCCATGGATATTCAGGTAGACAAAATGAAGAAATATACTAAGTAGTAACACTGATAAACTCAGAATTAATTACTACAGAATATTCCAAATGCTTCCATGGGTACCTCAGCCTGAAAAGTGCCCTCAAAAAGGAACCAAAATTCATTCCAGCCTTTAGCCTGCTGTTCTGCATTGGAATCAGGTTTTGATGAGTGTATTTTTCATAAGAACTGAAACTAGGAAGATGGAATAATAAGTAGATGAAAGCACCTAGTACCCAAGTTAACTGGAAGAAAGAAAAAAATTATTCTAAGTAAAATGAAAAATAATTGCCTTTTGTTTCAAAACAACCATCTACACCAATATAGAAATTGAAAGATGCTGCTTATCATGAATTCAGGTGAAATAAAACATGTGAGTGACAGCTGCTAAAGGGAGCATGTCTGCCAGGAGCTCTCTACCTGCAAGAGGATTCCAACCTGGATAGCGGGGTGCACGGAAGATGAAGAATCACAGAAAGTGGGGTACAGAGGGTGGAGAAGCTGATGCCTCACCAACAACTTTATTCGTGCTCAGGGTCAGTTTATATACCTTTCTTAGGTATGTGCCTATGTGATATAAAGGGGAACATAAAGTCTTAAAGTAGAAAAACAAGTTACAACACCGCAGAATAAGGACAATGGAAGGGTCAGCTTACACAATCCACCAGAGCAGGTGGCCACACTATCTCATCAGAGGGTAAGTCGTTTATCTTCTGGAAAAGTCAGCAAAGTGTAATCATGTCTTTGTAGAAAACTCAATTATCATACACAATGCATCTCGTGACTGCATGACCATCTAGTAATTGCCCACAAGGTTTATCTTTAACCTAAGTCTCTTTCTGTTCCTGCTTTCCCACAGCTCAACTTCCCTCAACTGGAGACACTGTGTCTGAGCTCAAGCCCTCCGTATTGTGAAGCCCAATTTACGGGGGGCCTCACACGGGAGCGTTCCCCACAAGCTGCCATTTATTTAACATAATTCAGCTCTCTTTATTGAAAATCCATAATGAGGAAAATGGAACTTTTTATATTATCCCCAAAGGGAGAAGGAGGAACAAGAATAGACATTACTCTGAAGCAAGTGCTGGTTCAGAACAAGAAAACCCTTGCAATGGTTATTTAAGAAGCCCCGAGTTTCATTTGGCTAAGTGGAGGTATTCAGGAAGACTAGGTGGTCTCTGAGATCATGGAGCTGAGATTTGCTGGGCTAGCATAAAAGTTTTTCATGACCTTTGTGAGTCCTTCTAAACTAAAATACCAGGATGCTTGACATTAGTGTACACACTGTGTGTGTGTGCGTGTGTGTAAAACAAAGTTGAATGTGCTCACTATTTTATTATTATAAAGCTTAACATTTGGGGGGTGGCAATTTGTGGTTGCATAAGTGTCTTTGTATGAGCATGCCATTTGCTGCTAATATCCAAATTCTTTTATTTTTCAAACAATATTTACTCTCATATGAGGATCCACAGAGGGTTCGGATGGCCCTACCTTGCTTATCTTAAGCTTGAGAAAGTAATGAGAAATGAATTAGAGTTCTTTGATGAGTTAGGCTCCAAGCCTCCAGAGAAGTGCTGGGGAATGGGCTATTGCTTTATTTTCTGCAACTCATTTCCTGTGTTTAAATGGAAATATTGATAACTATGGATAGACTTCTTCTGAGATTTTGGGGATGTGAGTCTGTGTCTTGCGTTTGAATGAAAGTAAGATTTAGATTTTGTGGCATTAAAATAAGAAGTGTGAGCCATAAAATAAAAGTCTCCAAGGAGAAAAAAGTTGGGAGAACCTTTGGTAATAGTCTAAAAGCTGCATCATAGGCAGTTATCATGAAGGTTTTGGATGAGAATTCAGTATACAAAATTCAAGCTTACCAAGGAGTTAACTAAGATGGTGGTTATTTACCTTATAAACACTATCTTCCACTGAATAGATTATTTTTTGCTTTAGTGGAAGGATTTATTCTTCAAAAAAAGGTCTCTTCCTATGTATTTAAAGGTTAGCTAATGGGTCACTCTTTGCTTAAGAGAAAGAATAAGGAGTGTAAAAGATGTAGAAACAAAACAGAAGAAATTGTAGGAAAAATTTTACTAGGAGCTACCAGTAATTTCTGCAATCAAAAATGGGCATAAAGCATCTTAGGGATAAGAATGCAAATCCCTGGGGAAAAAAGAAAATATACTTTAGGAAATATTATGGTTACCAGAAAATGTAGTAGCTACTCATTAAGCTTCAAAAAAATTCTAGGAAATACAAGAGCTTGTGAGCTACATATGTAAAAGATGAAAGGAAAACTTTCATATCCACCCTGTGTATATCTTAAGAACAATTTTGATTCAAGGGGGCCTTTTGGTGTAGTCTATAGACAGCCTACCTTTGGATTCAAACTCTTTGCCACTTGTGATTCTGGAGCCAATGCTAACTTCTGGGAATGTTGTTTAAGAACTTCTATTTATTGTGTACTCATTTTGACACCATTTACACCACATACTCACAGGATTTTGTTAATTGGGACTCATGCTTACTTAAAACCTTTATTAGATTATCTGAGTGGATTGCATGGGTCCAGGTATATATATCCATCACTAAACCTTTCATCCTTTAAATTAAGTACTTAATGAGGACAACAAAAAACTGAGAAACTCTGAATTTACTCCATGGAATCAACCATATATAATTTACACAATTTAAAAAAAATAGCACATGCTAGTTTAAAAGCAGACATTAGAGAATGTAAGAATAAAAGTAAAGTTCTCTATTTCTCCTTCCACCTACCGTGCTGTCTCTCTAACTCCCACTGGTAGGACTATGAAGGTGACCATTTTTAGTATTTTTGTATGTATTTTTGCAGGTTTTTCTTTAAATAAAAAAGCATACTATCAATATAAAATAATACATATTTTTTAAAAAACTTTCCTATCATCACTTGTACATGTGTCTGATTTTTTCAATAGCTGCTTAAAATTCCGTTGTATTGTCTTACCCATACTTCTTCAACAAAAGTCCTTGACTTTTGTAAACATATGTTGCTGTCAATTAGACTTTAGTGTTTTAAAAATAGTGCAGACATGGTTCTTGTAAACTTATCTTGACATACTTTTATGAAAATATCTGCAGGATGTATTCCTGGGTATGAAACTGTTGAGGTTCAGAGTATGTATACTTATATATCTATCCTTGTTGAATGATACTCACATCGAGGTATTGCTGACTTCAGTTATTAGTGACATATGTGGATACTTGTTACTCTCTGTTTACATCTTGAGAAAGGGAAACAACTTTCTATGTGAGAATAATATGGAACAAGCTCACTTTGCATATGAATTCCCTTACATGTAAGAACTGCTTTCTCCAATGCCCTAGGAAAAGTGGCTACTGTTATTTTTTCTAATAGTATTTATTTTTTAGAGGAGTTTTAAATTCACAAGAAAATCAAGCAGAAGGTATGAAAGTTTCCCACATACCTTTGGCACCACACATGCATAACCTCCTTTGTTATCAACGTTCCCCACCAGAGTGAGGAAATTTTTTTTCAACTGAGGCACTAAATTACAACTGTACAATTGATGATCTTGCATTGACACATCACTATCACCCAGAGTTCACAGTTTACATAAGGGTTACTCTTCGTGCTGAACATTCTAATTGTTTTGACATATGTGCAATGGCATGTGCCCACCATGATAGTAACAGACTGTGTGGCTGCGCTACCCTAAACAGCCTCTGTGCTCTGGTTCATCTCTTCCTCCCCGGCCCTCAGCAGGCACTGATCTTTTTGCTGTCTCCATAGTTTTGTCTTTTTCATACAATATGTAGCCCATTTTACCCTGGCTCCTTTCACTTGCCAATATACATTTATGTTTCCTCCATGTCTTTTTATGGCCTGATAGCTTATTCCTTTTAAGTGCTGAATGATATTCCATTGTCTGGACATACCACAGTTTATCTGTTTACCTACTGAAGGACATCTTGGTTGTTTCCAAGTTTGGTCAATTAGGGATAAAGCTTCTGTAAATATCTGTGTGCAAGCTTTTCAGGAGAACGGGGGTTTTCCACCCCTTGGGTTGCTGCTGACATTTTATTAACTTGGGCATAAACCCACTCGCGAGGTCTGGCAGCTCCCTGGTGCTGGCTGCTCTGAGAACTCCCGAGTGTTTTGCAACCAACCCTGGGATTTTTCTCCTGTTAGTAGTAACTGCAGCTTCCTAAGCAGAGTCCGTGATGAAATTGTTGGGCAGAAGTGTAGATGGTAGCATAACATATCCTTTGAAACACTGTAAGGTTATTCAGAAAGAGGAGATGGTAAAGAGGGTTACAAGTTAGACACATTGTTTCTGATATCTTGGTTGTGGAAACTCCTTACCTTACAGAAATCAGAATTAGAATTCAGATCTGGGTTAGTATGCTTGTCTAATGTTTTATTATTTTTCATAAAAATGATTCTCTGTCATTCTGAATATAGTTTATTTGCATATCTGTAACTATTTTCCTGGTTATTAATTTACTATTAGAATTAATCAAATTTTATATAAATTTTAATAGTTGACATTATTTCAGATAGTAATAGCCATTAATATTTTATTAAGCTTATTAATAGCTTAATAATGTATAAAGATTAATCATGTAGCAAGGACACATTTTGTACATCATCTCGTTTATTTTTAAAAGCTGTCTTATTGAATAAGAAAACTGAGAATCTGTCTGAGAGATAAGGAAATTTGCCAGAGTTGGTACATAGCTGGGGTAAGGTTCAAAGGCACTTTTCTCTTCCTGCAATGCTCACACGTTTTCATGATACTGACCAATTTTTATTGAATTCATCTTTGGGGACATTGTGGTGCATAACACATTTGTATGATGGTGGAGAGAGAGACAGATAATTGCTGTAATTCTCTGGAAATCATAGGAGCCTAGCCTAAGTCCATTCTGTCTCCTTAAAGCACTTTCCATACACATCATGTACTTTAGCACTAAATTACAGACTCTTGTACTGCTCCCTGTTTTCCTTTCCATGGGTTTATATCACCTCTTTCCACATTTGTAATAAAGTCTGTATTCAATAAATCGCCCCCACCACCCCCGCTCCCTTTTGAAGCAGTTTTAAGATGACAGCCAGTCAGTGAATATTCTCTGCATGTGTGCTAAGTGCAAGGCACTGTTTTAGACTCTGGGGATACAGTGGCAATCAAAACAGCCTGTGCCTTCAGAAAATTTAAGTTCCCCTGGAAAGAAAAAATGGAAACAAGCATTCTCCAAATAAACAATTTTAGATGATGATATGTGTCGGGGGGATTCCACCAAGACAGCCAAATAGGAACAGCTCTGGAGCGCAGTTCCCAGTGAGAGAGACCCAGAAAGCAAGTGATCTCTGCATTTCCAACTGAGGTACCAGGTTCATTTCAATGGGACTCGCTGGATAGTGGCTGTAGCCCAAGGAGGGCAAACCAAGGCAGGGCAGGTGCTGCCTCACCTGGGAAGTGCAACTGATCAGATGACTGGGGACTTCTCTTCCTGGCACCCTTGGCACTCCAGTTCAGATACTGTACTTCTCCCATGGCCTCTGCAACCCACAAACCAGGAGAGCCCTGCTGGGCTGAAAAATGCTGTGAGTTACCAGCACAGAACTGAGTGGCAGCTCTGGCTGGCACTGCAGGTTGTTGGCACAGATCTGGGTGAACGTTTTGACTAGCACCAAGAGCACCTGCAGGACAGAGCTACCTGCTCCCCAGAAAGAGGGAGAGCTGAAAGCAGACAGACGGGTGATACAGCTGGGCGGGTCCCACCCAGACAAAGACAAGCAAACTGAGGCCCTCTCACTTGAGAGTTTCGCAGCCAGCACATCAGTTCAAGCTCGACCTGGGATGATCGAGCTCAGTGTGGGGAAGGGCGTCCGCCATTGCTGAGGTGGGTCTAAACCTACCTGTACAAACAAAAGCCAAAGGAAGCTTACACAGCAGCTGGATCGAGTCCGTGACAGCCCAGTAGCACCTCTGTAGGCAGACAAGGGACAGATTGCCTCTTCAAGCGGCTCTTGACCTCTATATAACCAAAAAGATGCCTCATACAGGAGAGCTCTGGCTGATACCTGGTGGGTACCCTTCTGGGACAAAACTACCAGAGGAAAGATCAGGCAGCAATCCTTGCTGTTCTGCAAACCCCACAAGTGATTTCCAGGCAAGCAAGGTCTAGAATGGATCTCCAGCAGTCCTACAGCAGAGGGACCTCTTAGAAGGAAAACTGAAAAACAAAAGAAATAGCTTCAACATCAACAGAAAGGAAGCCCCATCCAAAATCACCAACTTCAAAAATCAAAGGTAGATAAATCCACAAAGATGGGAAGAAACCAGCACAAAAAGATAAAATCACCAAGAACCAGAATGCCTCTCCTCCTCCAAGAGAACACAATTCCCCACCAGCAAGAGAATAAAACAGGATGGAGAATGAGTTTGACAAACTGACAGAGCAGGCTTCAGAAGGTGTGTATTAACAAACTTCTCTGAACTAAAGGAACATGTTTTAATCCAATGCAAAGAAACTAACA